>JAUKPT010003556.1:0-11929 GCA_032273505.1 Nanomia bijuga | reverse complement strand
CTTTCTAAACCGTATGTTAAATTTTTACCATATAATATTCAGTAATTATTGAGTTATTCGAGATCGACGCTTTCATATATGGCCGTATACTCTACTGGCCATGGGTAGAGTTATGGCCTGATTTTCTTGAAAATATATATAAAAAGTGAAAATAATGAATCAATCACCCACTAATCGAAAACTACCAACCTTCCGAAGAATAAAATATAATTAAAAAGAGTAAGCATAAACTGTAAGTACTACTTAACAATCCTGTAAAAAGCCATATCGCATACGCACATAGAGGTAAGAAGAGTTTGACAATCTTCATAAAGAAAACAACATTGTTTATTGACACAAGAAATGCTAAACACTCAGTGAAGACAACAAATTAATCATTTTTACATTAGATGAGGTCCCATCATCAGCTTAGCGAAACTGTGTTTTGGACGGTCACTGTAAATCTTCGTCAATTAGAGCATCTAGTAACTATAATCTTTTAAAATTTGGTGATTTTTTGCATGATAGATTATTATTATTGTTGCCAACTTTTAGGCATCATGTGACATCGTTTTCAATATGATGAACGAAAAAAGTATATGTTGATTATTTCAGAGGAATTTTACTCAAATTATGACACTCTCAAATTAGCTATGTGGAAAATGGAAATGTGCATTAACGCCAGTTAAAGATAAACACGAGTGATCTTTGCACGTACGACATGTAGCACGCGTGAAAAACCCATCATTTTAAACAGAAAAAAGAGCAGATATTAAACATAAGCATAGACCTTTATCCCATTTCTTAGTTTCCTCGAGAAACCCATCGAGATTTGGTAATAAGTCTTTTTAGCGCATTCTAATTGATGAAGAGCTCGTGTTTTATTTGAACTTACCTAAGAACTTGTTGTGTGCATTGATTTGATACTTTGTGTACTCAGGAATAAAACCAAAAAGACATAAGTTGAATTTTCTTGTTCTAGTTTGTTTTCATTATTGTTTTATTTTTCAAGAAAGTTATGACAAAGTAAAAGAGGACAAAGTTCATAATTCGAATGTACGATAACAAAATAAGAGTCTTATGCTATATTTTGAGTTACAAATAAATAAATAAATCATTAATAAACGTATTTCAAACCTCAGTCCTTCCCGGTACCACTGACCTGTACGAACATAGCCCCTATAAAAATCCGAAGAAGGTGATATTTTCTTGCAAATATTCAAATTAAACACATTATTGATAAAACAGCGACTAAAAGTATAATTAATAAATATAACATACTGGTCCGAAAAACTGACACATTCTCTTTTGTTATCATTCTGCGAACTGTTATAAAAGAAATAGAAAAATGTGAGCTGTAATTTCATACAGAATGATTCTTGAAAATATTGATTTGTTTGAGTCGGTCACTTTTCTTAACTATGGATTGCAGGTTTACCGATTATGGTTTGTTATATTTTTTGTGATATTGTCGTGTTATTTTCTAGAGAGAAAAAAACGTAGATAAAAAAATGTTTCCCTTGGTGATTTCTCCTTTCTCTGCCTACTGCATTTATCCATTAATCCACATTATATTATTGAAACCACATTCAGGTGGTAAAAGAAAGTTTTACTCAAACCAAACAGAGCTCCAGAAAGTGACAATTACAAGTGTAGTAATGTGGTCAGGTTTTTGCTAAAAGTGGACACAAATGGTCAGAAATTTGGCGAAAGAATTGCAGAACGCGAAGTGTGTAAATGATTTTTGTAAAATGTTTTGATTTGCGCCATGTCTTTTGCCTTTTTTGGCATATTGATAAGATTAACCACATATACTAATTATAGTCAGTCTGATTTTTGTAAATTTTAGTCAGATTCTCAAACTATCTACACTGAACTAACGATTACCAATAAAAACTCTAACTAACTACACTGAACTAACGATTACCAATAAAAAGTTTTGTTTTGCCTGGCAGTCTTGTGAAACCCGTAAATGAAAACTCGACTTCTTAGGATTTGGCTACTCGGCTGATATACACTATTCCTTTTAATTTCAAATTTGTGTCATTCTCTATTGTTTTGTTGATAGAATATCATCTGAAGACGTTTTCTTTTAACGAGTATGAAAACATTTATTTACTATAGTGTCAAAAAATGATACATCATTACAAAAACACCAACGCAACAAAATTATAGAAGTAAAACACTTACAATCAGATGGTTGGTCGTACCAATCCTTGAAAATATTTCAACATTGACACTTGGAGATCTGTATGATCATGATTACTTTTATAGTTTAGTACAATGTTTCTTTAGAAAATGATAAATATCCCGCAAATATTCGCAATATAAAATGTCAAGCATTGTTGTCTCTTGTTACACATTTTATTTTGTCAGTTTATTTGCATTTTAAATCCATGTTATACAATGAAAAACACAATTTAGTTTATTTGATCATTGTATGTTGGATTTCATTTTACAAGTCGATGCTTTTCTGTCATTATGTTTGTTATACAGGGTTGTTAATTTTATATGCCGCCTCTCTAACTATTCAGACAAAATAAATTCCTTGGCAGAGGCCCAGTCCTCAGCCCCAGCCAATGAACTGATTTTGTTTGGGGTCGGAAACTTTTGCTTGGGCCGAGCTCTTGAATAGGTTTTGCTTAGGGTGGCAGGAATTTTGTGTGGGATCAGCTCCATTCCGTCGCATGGAAAAGTCTTTACTTTTGCTGTGAGTGACAGGAATCGTTCTTGGGGTTTGCATGAGGGTTGCTTGGAGAAAACCCAAAAGTGGCATTTGCTCGGGATTTGGGCGGCATTGCTTGGGGAAGCCCATTTTGGACATCCTGTTGCTTGGGTGCCACTTTTGGCGGCATTTTTGCTTCGGATTTTTCTTCTTGGAGTGGATTTGTTTGGGGGAGTTAAGAAGGGGGGAGGTTGTAAATATTCCTCAAGTTTTCTATGAAAAGAGAAGAGGTTATGTTCAACAGAAAATATCGATTTAAAATGACTTTCCTTTTCTTTCGAAGAACAACAGGTACCTAATATAGAAAAGGATTCGTCCACACAAGCTCCAAATAATGAGAAATTTAGAGAAGACTATACTACAGAAATTATTGATATATTTATTTATTTATTAATAATAGCTATTATATTCACGTGATAAAAAAAGAAAAACTGTTTACATAATTCTTAAAAAGATAGCATTAATATTGCGAATTTAGCTGCGACACCAATGGTATGCCTCCAAACGTAATCATCACAATTTAACGCCTATCTTACCCCAAAGCATACATATAATGATCCAATGTACAATACTGATAAATAGTTTTACAAGGGTAAATATTTTGGCCCCATGGGGGGATAAATTTAACAAAATCATAGAAATAAGTGATTTCTACTAATTTCTATTGCTTCCGGACCCTAAAACAAGGACAAAATTGGAAAATGGTAAAGGAAAAAAAATCGAAATTTTGACCAAAGTATTTACCCTTGTAGTTTTAGCTTTAAATTAAAACAAAATGTTAAAATCTGCAATCTCCTCGAGACACTTTCTTTACAACTTCAGCATATCCAATTTCGTCGTCGTCCCCACATTGTATTGTACAATTTGACGTCGGACATTTACGACTCGTCGGGATTTTCGTCGACGAATACGTCATCTTGTCGCGAATCTTCGCAATATCACTACACCAATATATAAATGGCGTCTTTGTTACTTGTCTACCATCTTTAGACGTATAATCAACGTAACACGCACCGAAAGCGATTGGGTATGTCTTTATGCGACGTGAGAAGCAGTGCCAAGTTGGAGTGGCACCTTTGAGGTGGTGATCAGATTCTTTCATCCCTGTATCACTCTCTCCTTTTTTTGATTGCTCTTTAATGACGACTTTATCTTCACCATCCACCTTCTCAATCGTCATGATAATATATTCCAACTTCTTCTTTTCAAAGTCTGAAAAGATTTGCGTGCATGAAGGATGACATTCTATTCCAGAGTCTACCATTTTGATTTTGTCACGTGTTAAGTGAAATAGAACTTCTTGGCACGTGTAAAATTAATTCTTTGGATATACTTCTTTTGTCGATTCCTTTTAAAAGCCTCTCAAATGAAATAAAATCTCTTCTTTGTAGATGCGATAGAACTTTAGATTTAACTGTTTCTAATTCTTTTCGCTGTTTTACCTCTTTTATATGTGTATATTATTTTGAAATGTGTTAACGTGTTAGTGCAACAGAATCCATATAAGGATATGTGAGGAGTTTAAGTTTTTTGAGCAATTTTGCAGAGAGTTCATTTTTGTATTTTGTTAAATTTTAATTCTTTTTTACTTATTAAGGCAAATGCTTTAGATGGTTTTAACGTTTCAGTGACGTTTTGTGCTGATTTTTTTTTATCTCTGTCAGCATTTTTCTATTATCCTATTGACTAGCTACGTATCAAATGAATAATTTGTGTGTTGAATATCATCAAACTTTTAAATAGACGAAATCTTATTTACCTATATAAGGATAAAAAATGTGGTTATCAAATATTTTGAGAAATATGTAGTGTGTTTATTTTTTTAATGTTGGTTATGTGATGATGATTGAGAATTTTTAGTTCCGTTATTTTTTTGTTATGACAACAACTAAAAGAATTTACTAAATGATTTTCTAGAATATAATCGATGGAATTTTTGTCATGTTTTGTTGATGTAATATGATATTTTGTGCATGAGTTACGTTTGATCGAAAAAATGTTTATTCAGCAGTTTTTTTCATTAAAAGATATATCAGTGGCGGATCTGGACCAATTTCTAAGTGTCTTTAAAAGTGATATTTACCTTACTCTGTGAGAGATTTTGAAAATTGAAGCACTGGAAACGCATCAAAGCACATACTTCAGGACCTATTCTAAGAGTGTTTCCCTCATCTTAAACCCAGTTCAACAATTTATAGGGCCAACTTGGTCTTAACTAAATAAAAAACACAGATCCGCCACTGTATGTCGCCACCGTTTGATGATGTAACGACATGGCGTACTATAATAACAGGCCTCTTCACTGTACATAAAGATCTAGTTCAGTCCCTTCCCTTAATTCTTTTGACCTTATTTTTTCAGAGCAAGTTTATATTATCAAATTATGTCTTTCGAATTGATTTTCAAACAAAATGGTTGACTTTTCCTGGAATTATGAGGTACTTTCGTTTTACTAAAGCATTCAAAAACTCGCGAAGTAATGAAAATTACGACTTCTTGTTTTAGCAACATTTAGATGTTATCATGGTCTTTATGCGTGCCAAGTATAAAAAAAATCGGAAGTTGCGAACATGGGAAAAAGAGGGAAAACATTTTTTAAGTGGACTTATGTATCAAAGTCAGCCCCCATGCGTCACGGTGAGTAGCCATATAAGGAAACATGTATCCGTTTTAGGTCTTTTTATTTTAATGAAATTTCCAGTGCTTTTCATTTCTGTAGTTTTCTTTGATAAGATTCCTAAATTCACTTTTCTTTCTTAATAAACAACTCCTCGGGAATTTGAAGACAATAAGTTAAAATATTTGTTTTTTCTAACCACAAGCAATGTTAATGTGAGTACATATAATCAAGACCATGGCATGTGACGGGCAAGGAAAAGAAAATTCCGTACATCTCATGCTCAATTTTTGCATTTTTCCTCCATTATTTTTCGTGTTTGAAGAGCTTAAAAAACCGATTAAATTCATCTTGAAAGTTGCTAACCGGAATACAGTTGGTTTAGTTTTATTAACTCAGGAATAACCCATGATCGGCCTAACTGAATTTATTGTGAATTTTTCTTAGCAAGCAGATGTATTCAAAAAGCTGGGAAAATATTGGATTATAGTTGTTTATTGGCCTGACTACCTCCTTAGAGCCATAGGTGCAACAGCTAAAACTAATACAGTTCTAAAAACATCAATAATCAGGCAATTTTGTGGCCAAACCAGTCACCGCTCGGTTTGTGTATGTTAACTGTTTTCTAGAGTATTTTCGCTATGTGATATTTTCTGTTCATCACCATTTTATATAATAATAGAATACAACTTTACCTAGCATCTATATTCCATGTCAGGAATTGATTGCAAAGATTACGAAATTATTCCGAGTATGTAGTTTTTTCAACTTTGCACATTATAAACCTTTAACTCTTTCATAGAAAACCATTTTTTACCTATTTTTCATGCCTTACCCAACTTTTCGATCCGTTTTTCAATTTGAATAAATTGAAAGTGCACCTAATAAAAAGCCCCAAAATGAGGTGGAACTATGACGGAATATAAATGCATTTAAAGACATTGTATCTAACTTCAATTTCCCCAACCAGTGAGGTAAGCGGTTGTAAGCGGTTATCTAAATGGAATTTTTAGAAATTTAATCGCTACGAACGAAATTGTTCATCCATTTTACAACATATTAGAGCTCTGATTCTTGTTCCCATGTCAAAAGCCAGGGGCGGTTCCAGGGGGAGGCGAAAGGGGCTTAAGCCCCAGACAGATTCTAACGTCTTTTTTTAACTTTAATTATTTGAATTGAATATTTGACGGAACATTATACCACTGCTCGTTTTTTGTTGATAGATAATCATCGCTTAAATTCTCATATCTGAGAGTGACTGTCTGTCATAAATAATCCTCGATCCACCTATGAAAAAGAATTCACCTATGAATCCACCTATGAAAAAGAAACCTTAAACTTTTAAACATGTTAAATCTCCCACATTCTTATTTCACAAATTTACCCACTATGTTGGTATTTCTACACTGATGCAATTCCCAAAATTAACCTAACACAGCTCAGTTTTTCTTCGCAATCTCTCAACCCGTTAATCAAAATGATAAAGTTGGGTTTTTCGAAGACCTGTAACTCATTTGCTTTCCGTCTATACGGTTTCAACTGGTTCTGATACATGCTCTTTTCCTGTATCCATTCAACATCGGTGGGAAAACAACCGTTTTTAACTTAAGTGTATTTTGATGAAATGAAATGATAGTACATGCTTATATCAACACATTTATACCCACTATGTGGTAAACCGGATCCTTTCTACTTAATACATTAAATATTCGTTCAATTAGTACTCAAAATTAGCTAACAAACCACCCAGGCGTATCGAATTGTATACTTTGATTTGCTAGTACGTTTATGCTAACGAGCGCGTCTTAAAAAACATTTACAATACGTTAAATAACCCTATTTAATATAACATTATGTTTTAAAATAAATGTTTTTTAGGCTTATATTATTTATTCATAAAAAAAGGGAAAAGACCAAATTTAAGATTTAGCATAAAATTCTAGTAATAATAAATATCTTAAGAAAAGTATGAAGATTTTCTGAATATTAAATAATAAAACAAAACAACCAAAAGATGCTATCAGGTAAGATGAATTATAGATGAATTATTTCTTTTGTTTGTCGTTCAATTTCCCATGTTTGTTTATAAGAAGGCATTAATAAAGTTAAAATACAAGCTCATTGTATTTTTGACTACTTATTCATGTGACATAAGACGCATCATTACACGCTTTTCTTCTTGGTAAAGGAAGAGAAAAAAGGGGGAGGTGGTACATTCTAAACCGCACCCAAAAAAGGGTGAATGATGAAAGTGATACTTGTATTATGCGCAAAAAAAAAGAATCTCACTTAATAGACATGTATATCAAATCTCAAAGAATCTATATCATGTACTGAAAATGTTCATTTATACCGATAATGTGTATGTGAGGTAGCCGAGGGTTGCTTTTTACACCTTGGGTAATTTAAGTCTTAACTTCTTGCCCTCTACTGTCTGTTACCGCCCACTTTCCACTAATATTTTGCTTAGGCTTGCAGAAGATAATGTTGAATTTTAAGAATGTTCATCTCGTTTTTGTTTTATTTTGTTTTGTTTTGTTTTTGGTATCATGTTTTGGTTTCGTCTTCAATTCGTCCTATTTGTAGAGACGGAAATTATTAAAAGCTGTAACGTATGCACTGGTGTAGCGCCTTTTTAGGCGCTATCTTAACATCGACGAGTCATTTGATTAATTAGTTGCAATGATAATTTTGGTTCTCATGGTGACTTAAAAACAATTTTCTGTCACTCGTTGAGAATGTTGAAACAGGAAAGCTAAAATTTGGAGAAAACGTCAATTGTCAACATGCCAGAACAAATAATTGAATACCCAAGAAACTTTCATTTAGACCTGCTAATCTTGTCGAACTCTTACGTATAATGTCAAAGAAAGTTCATTTATTGTTTTTAATCCGAATGTCACTTGTGATTACAATAAATTCGGCAAATGTATTCAATTCGTCGGGAACTGAACTCCTCTAAAGACTCCGTTATATTAATGACCATTCACGAGAAGTAGAATGAACAACTGATTAAATAGGTGCGCGGGTTACCAATTACGCCGAGTGTCCAACGGAACCCCTGTTATTGATTGTACAAATCTAATGGAAACATCTTGCTCCTTCCTGCCTGTTGCGAGTTACATAAAATAAAAGGCCTTCCAGTGGTCTTTAGTGTCTTCAGGACACTTTAGATTGGGCCAAAAAACTAAATACGTGTGGTTCCGGTTACCCGACCGACCCTCTCTTTTTCGCGAAAAAATTTCCGACCCGAAAGATTTTATTTTCCTACTCGCGATCAAAATTGATTTTCTTGTCAAAAAGTGTATAGATATTTAGATTTGTCTTCAACTTCAACTTCACCTTAATTGTTAGGGGATAAGGGGAACGTTGAGTGAGTAAACGCTTATCCATTCGTCCGACTAAAGTTCTATTAATACGTATTTAAATTATGGAGCTATTTTTCCTTATAAGACGATAGGATAAAATGAAATAAAACTCCTATCAACCCTTCCCTGTCAAACTTTTGAAGCCGGAACCACACTTTTTTTTTTGGCTTTGTTAAAATGTAAATATGAATTTTGATGATACTTAGAAATTGGGCCAGATCCGCCACTCGAACTGACAAGACGTAATCTACGTAATCTTACGTATGCTTACCACTCAGCATTAATTTAGTGCAAAACATAGAGCCCATATTTAGTGAATTTCACCAAAAATAGCATCATCTCCGCAAATGGTGTATGAGTTTTAAACATCATACACCGAAATATAAGCTTTATTTTCGGATCCATGCGAAGAAATTTTTTTTGAAAATCTGTTCATAGTAAGGGATTATCTACGAAAGACAGAAAATTTTCATCAAAAAATATTTTCATTATTTATAGCTTTAATAGAATAGCAAATGATGACATTATTAACTAAAAAAATCGGATTCTTGATGATGTAAATTTCGACCCACCAAAGAGTAAATTTTACCTATAATTTGTAACATAATTTGGTCAACTCAATTCAATTCTTGATCGCTTGGTGGCGAGTCAATTAAGTAACCAAATATTCTTTTTTTGATATACATGATAAACCAATGTGAGATGATTATGTAAGATTAAAAAGGAATGGCAAAGTAAAAACAAATATGGAAAAATCCATTTCCACAATTTTAGAAGGACGAAAAGCGGCGCCCCCACACGGCTCCCCCATCTGGTACGGCCTCGAGTCAGTGCAATCTTATCAACCTGTTTAAAAACAATTACTTATCATCCTGCAAGTGAGCCAATGTAATTCTTTGCTTCATTATAAAGTGATATTCTTATCTTGAATAAAAAACTCGATGAATTTCAATCATTAATAGGTCCTCTTGTTATTAATGATCCATTTCTTTAATCAACTTTTATATAATATGCAATTAATTCTTAATTAAACGCCACTAAAGATTTCTTAGATTTAATGATTTGATTAAAAAGAGATTTAACCTTCATACTTTCTTGCACTTTTTGGGGCATCCTTAACCCTAAATGTACTGGGCTTTTTGAGGGTCTTTGAGATTTTCTCGGGTAAGTTAAAATAGAAAAAAATTCTAACCACTTTGCCTTTATTTTTCCATTATTTTTCGTAATTAAAAGGATTTTACATCAGGGGAGGCACCCCAGTAGATTTAAGATTAAAGGAAATTTTCTATATAGTATATTTCTACTATAGCAAACAGCAGTGTGAATTTCATAGCGTTTGGACGTTTTCTTTCTTTTTCTTTTTTAAGTTTCATCCATTTACATAGACATTCCCGATAAAGGCAGTATATATTAAGCTCTACTAACAGGGATGGATCAACATTTTACGACACATATACAACATTTAACATTTAACGGAATCCATTGTCGAATTTAACGCACCAGAAGGAATAACTTGTGGTGGACATTATTGCAGTGATTGATTTGATTAAATTGCGGGGATCCAGGAGGAACCGAACCAGGGTTACTCCATTGCGTAACCAGAAACCTAACCACTGAGCCAATCCGCCGAAATTGTTGGTAACTGACGAAACACTAGATGGAACATGGTCATTGCCTCAATAGACACACAAAGCGCTTTTTCATTGTTGCTCCACCATAAGTGCAAACCATTAACCTTTGTTTCTATGCAGCGATTATAACTATTTCTATCTTTTATAGTTGTTTTACGAATGAACGTTTTCCTTTACAGATCGAAATAAGAACTTTTTGTCTCGATGACTTGAAAAATAATCTCTTTCTACACGAACCAATCAACAAACGGTTGCTTATGAAAGAATAATTGTATGCTTGTTGACCTCGGAAACTGGTCAGATGGATTTCCGTGCACGAAAGCAATAAACTTCTGCTTTTAATTGGTTGAAAGTTACGTCACGAATAACCTGATTGGTTCACTTTCAAAAAGTCCTTAAAGTCCATATAAATTAATTCTGTTTTTTATATAAGTTTTTAGAAAATCTTATAAGTTTTATGTTTCTCTGAAGTTACTTGAAAACTTTCCGATAACTGACCGGATATTTATTGTTTTAACGAAGTTAAAGTTATCGGAAAACTTTATCAGAAACACTCTTCCACACTGATGAGAGCTTTAACATGGCCAGTACCTTGATGGCGACTATTTACTTTTATTATTTCTCTCGTTTGTAACGATTTTTAATGATACCGAAAGTGCCTTAGATTTCCTGGACGACCAAACCGATTTTTTTCAAAACACTGCAGAAAATACTTCATTTGGGTATAATAATCCGTCCTAAAAAAAAACATATACAGTATTCAACGGGAAAGTGGTAAACTCGAAATCGCTGTACCGTTGACGAGGCCTGTAGTATAGAACGCCATGGTTTTAAACAAATTTTTGTAAGCTAAAGGTTTTTCATGATGCAAACAATTTTTACTTACAGTAGAGTGAGAATTTTCTTGTTTCAGAAAATCCATGAAATTATTTGACAACGCGTCTTATCTGCCCTAGGGCCTCCTATCATTAGTGATGTATACATCACTTTTGGAGCAGCCCTCTCACAAAATAGTTATGTCAAATGAGATCTAGACAGCTTTATTTTATGTTTCGCAAGTATAAATATACAATGTATCTTTTTTTTAACACGGAACTTCTGTTGAGAGAATATATATGTATCTTATCTTAATTAAACATGAAACGCAAACGCCCTGGAAAACGTTCTTATATAAACAGAGGTGAAATTGTATTCTGCAAACAGTGTTATTCTAAAACCAAACCAATCTTCGTGAGTAGCTCTATTTTTAGATTCAAACACCAAACATCCAACATTTGACAGGAAGGAGAAAGATGGCTTTGAGTGACACGCAATAATGACACTTTTTGACATTCATGCGTTTTTTGTTTTTTAAATTTGTATTTTTTGACGAATTATACTAAAGTTCTGCGAGTAAACTTTACCGATTGATTGGTTTAAAGTTACATCATCATATATCTTATTGGTTATTTTAGAAATGTAACGCTGCGAGATGACCATGCATGCATAATTCATTTTAAAACTAAATATATTTAACTACTGCATGAAACCTATTAATCTTTAAGGTATAATTATATCAAACTAGTTGAACACCAGTCTGGAAAGTAGGGCGGATCTGCTGAAGATCTTC
>JAUKPT010003555.1:0-11929 GCA_032273505.1 Nanomia bijuga | reverse complement strand
AAAATAATTATTCTGTAGTACAAATAAACATGCTTCTGTAATCAAATCAACGTTATAATCTTTCTGCTATAAGTTTACTCGTGATTTCCATTCAAAATTGGTGACAAAATTAAATTATTTTTTTGTAAAGAACTTTTTATGATTGTTTATCATTGATTTTAGGTTCGTCATTACTTTTTGTTCCAAACTATTGTCAGCTTTTTTGTATGTTGCTGTGTGAAGGTGATCTTGCAATACTAGTTTTTCTTTATAGAAGTCTCTACCATTATTATTAATGTATTACCCTTGTCTGCCTACTTTAGGATAATGTCATTATAAGATTTTAGTTCATTCAGTGCATTTCGTCCCATTTTAGATAGGTTGTCTTCAGTGTCCTTTGTCGTGGGATCTGTGTTTTCTATAGTTTCTATCATTTGTTCTAATTCTCTCCCCCATTAGATAAAAGCTTGTCTCTTATCGGCATCTCTGATATTCACCCATTCTATCAAGTGTTTTTTTGTATCTTGGAACATCGGATACGGGGAAAAAATTGTCTGAGTATATTTGTTATCTTATTCCGTATTCTGCCTGCAACAAATGCTTATTCTGCTTCCGCGTCAACTATTGATTCCGTATTCCGCGTCAACTATTGATTCCGTATTCCGCCTTCATTTTTGTCCATATTACGATTCCGTCGGGTAAATCTTATTCCATATTCCGCGTGTAAAATGACTTCCGTTCGGTATTCTGCCTAGAAAAAGAGGCCATTCCGCCATTCCGCATACTAGAACCCCCCTCCCCCATTCTAGAAATGCTTGTAAATACACTGAGCAGCGTGGTTTGATCGCAGATGGTCCCAAAACGTCCAACTCGATTTTTTGTCGGCAAGATGTATGGCCGTGTATAGAGTATGCTATGGTATAGCATATAATCATATCACCATAAATGAAGACCATCAATACAATTTGTCAGAGCTTGTCGCTTAGCAGTTAAAATGTGATACTCAGGTGTATTGAATATTGTTTGAATTTTCGCAAAGTTTTTATTTTAAGTGACTTTTGAATTATAAATATTATTTTAAGCAGTATAGAAACTCCATTCGACTAAAATCAACAAATGTTAAGCAGTGTGTTAAGTATCCCGTTCCTAAATTTTATAAACCACGCCAAATTTTCCCAAACCTTTTCCCCATTATCGCTCTCAAAATGAAATACATACAACGAGCAAAAAAAGTCAAATTAATTTTTTTCAATTTTGATTTAGTTTTCTCATGCCAAAACAACAAATATTTTAGCAATATGACAGATGAAAATATACATATGTTCCTTGTAATGCAATATCGTCAAACTTAAAAATGTTTCTTTTTATTTGTAAATGATTTTGTTTTAACTTTGTTCTTAATATATACGATGAACAAAAAAACTAACACGAAGTGAGTAAAACCTTTATAACAGGATGTTTCTCGATAATACTTTTCACTCCCAACTATGTCATTCTAAACAAACAGAGGGACAGTTCTTCTTTTTATTTATAATTCGTTCACTTGAATTTTTCGTTAAGAGCAATAAAATTCGTCTTCCTCCCTTCTTACATTTTTCATATTTATCAAAAAACAATGAATAATTCACAGTTATGAGAAATCATTCCATGGTTCTTTTTGAATCTGAAAATCTGAAAAGTTTTTTTGTATTTATTTCGAAAACGTTCTGTGACGGTATTGTAATAGAAAGAAACTAGGAGATGGCGATTTTGTTGTAATAGATGTAGTGTGAATTTGCATTGCCTACACTGAGTAGTCTCTCTGCGTATGATATAGATTATTCTTAACTTTAAAAAGTCATGACTACCAGTCAAGCATCACTGAATCAACACTTTGATGTTTTCAAACTGATAAAGTAGGTTTGTAAATATATTATATAGCAACACAACAAATCGGTGAAAAATTGATACAGTAATCATAAAATTAACGTCTTTTTGCAAGATCTATTAATGATAGCAGCGACTGTTAAAGAAAAATTAAATTACCTTTTTAAAAACAGGTAATCAAATATGTAGACACGATAGAACGTCTTGTTACAGTTAAAGGGTATAAGTTAAAGATTTATATATTAGTTGTAAGGAAAAAATAAATTAAATTTGGATGACGAAATTGATAAAATATTTTTTTCTTTAGAGGAATTGATTTGAAAAATCATCAAGACAGAGACAGCAACGAAGAGAGAAAGAAAAATGGGAAAGCATAATAGTAAGTTAAACCCAAACGACATAACTGAGTTGGCGCAGCAAACTGCATATACTGAAGATGAATTACGTGAATGGTATAAAGAGTTTTTAGTTGATTTTCCTAATGGAGCGTTACGTATGGATGACATCAAGAAAATATACGGCCGTCAATTTCCCCTGGGAGATGCAACAGCATTCGCCGAATACATCTTCCGGAGATTTGACGTGAACGGTGATGGATGGATTGACTTTAAAGAGATCATTACGGCCTTGAGCGTGTGTCGTAAAGGTTCACTGGACGAAAAATTAACACGTGCCTTCTGTATGTACGATTTGGACAATAACGGTTTCATATCACGTGATGAAATGCAAAAAATCGTCAAAGCCATTTATAAAATGGTCGGCGTTGTCGACGAATCAATGTCGGAAAAACGTGTCGATGATATTTTCAAAAAGATCGACAAAAATATTGATGGGAAAATATCAATGACTGAATTTATTGAAGGGACTAAAAACGATCCAGCTATGATGAAATTGCTACAATGTGATGCTGAAAATAGTATCATGAATAGATAGGTGAACTGACACATTTAAGATTAAAACATATATTACTTCGAGCTTACGAAGACACTAACCGATTTTATAAGACAATCCTTCAGGAAAACGATCTTTAGATCTTCAAATTGTGTAAGTTCTTTTCAAAGCATCATAAAAGTTGTCGCAGACAGTTTTCATTCCAAAACTTTGATACGGAATCAGATAGATAACAAAGATGATAAAAACAATAAAATATATTTAGGGAAGTTGTATCTGAATATGACTAAGCATTAGGACAACGAACATCTTAAATATATTAACGCAGACTTGTATCTCTACAAAGATAGAAATTGAAAATAATTTCAGAACTGATTAGAATTAATGGAATTTTTTGTTTGAGGAATGAAATTCTAAAGCATAAAATTTGCATTGCTAAAAGCCGGTAGGGTCCCGGGTTCCGGTTTGAGCCCTTGCCGTATTCATCCACTAGCTAATCTCCCTTTTCGTTTATACAGTATACATCCGCTAATGCGAACATGCAGTTATTTTGTTTGAATCCTCGAATGTTCGAATTATCCAAAGATAATCATAATTCGGATGACTTTTTCTCAAAAACTTAAGTCAGAGTTTAAAAATCTCACACCCAGCATCAGACTAACACTATCCTAATCTTTTTTAAGCCCCAAAACTCACGGAAGTTCAAATTAACTGTATTTCAACAACGGATTGGATGTGAGAAAATATCTGTGTTTTATTTGTTGTCTAAACATAATGTGTTCCAGAATAGTCATTCAAAGCAGGGTTAAAAAGAATGACTTGATACACCTTGCCTAAAAAATAACGATTTCTTGATTAACGTCATCATAAACAGCAAGTTAACATAAAATAGAGTAAAACCTTATGACATAAAACCAAATATCATATATACAGAAATAAAAAATAGTTCAACATATAGTCTTTCAGATGTTTTTTTGCCTACTTCTAAGAGTTTCTTCTCCTTTTGGCTTACTCTCTCTCTGGCATTGGGTAGTCTTCATGCTTTATACGATAAAGAATTGTCAAACTGTAAGACTAGTGCACAGTTTTACAGATGCAGTGAGCAGGGCAGTTTGTACATGGCCCACTTTATCATATAAAGTCTCCGATTCCAGTGAAGAAATGTTTAAATTCTTGATTCTTGCATACCATTTTTATTTTATTAAGTTTTTTCTCGCGCCGCCCTTGACGAAACTCTAATTCAAATTGCGTCGCGAAGAGATGAAAGGTGTGTGTGTGTGTACAAACGAATCGAAATCCGACAGTGTAATAACCAATTTTGTTATCGTTAAAATAGATACTTATTTGTGAAGAGACGTCAAGAGACCTCTACTAATCGATGTACCCGCGATGTAAGGCCCAATATCGGCGTTAGTTTTAAGATTGAATGATATGACGCGGTTACTTTTTTATTACCAACCTCTACTCTACAATACACCACATTTTATTTTATTTACTTGTTTTATTTCTAAAAAAATATTTGAAAAAGGAAAATTTAAGTTGTTCCAAAAATAAGAAAAAAAACAGTCTATATTGGATGAATTCTGTGTTCCTTCCATATTTACTGGTTTTTGTTCAAGGATTAGACTAGCCAAAGTTTTTACTTTTCATTAAAGTCAACTTTAGATAGATATTCGGTACTTGGTCCTGCTTTGTGAGAATGCGCGTCAGCTTTTGCGAAAAACAATGCGACGTTCCTAGAGGCTTTCGAAAAATGGCGTCGAATTTAGCACAAAAGCCTGATTTTTAACAAAGATTTAAGATCTGTATTTGACTGTATTAGACTTTTCATTCTCGATCTTAAAAAAGAATGAATATGATTTCGTTAGGATATGAATTTCTCATCGCCAGGAGGCTGTCTACGACAGTTACTAATGCCATCAATCATTTTTTCCCAATTAAGCTAGATCACAACAATTTCTGTTGACTTTGGAAAAATAACAAAAAGTACAGACAACGAACTCATGTATTTTATCAAAAAACTTGAACTGAAAAAGTGATTGACGCATGCTCAGTTTCTCTGCAGAACCGAATTCAAAAAATGTTTTTGTTGTTGAATCAATTAACAGCGTCAGATATTTAACCAAGTTCATTAATCGAACTAAGAATGGAATCAAACATTTTAAATAAAAACAAAGAATGGACCATGAAGAATTATTTAGATTTAAGATATAACATAATGGTAATAAGTTGTAAGATAAACCTTTCTTATTCCTTTGTCGTTGGGTTGACTTTTTCACATATTTTGGTATAGGATGGTAAATATGTCGATATGTGTATGACACTTATGACCCTTCCACAGTTTTATAGCTGAGTATTACCTTTGTGAATATTTACTGTTGTAATAATGCAATACATCAATGCCTAAGGTCTACATAGCCACGGCATAAGCATGTTAAATCGTTTTTACTATTCCATAATTTTTTGATTTCTTTATGTTTTTCATACTAAACCTTGCCGAGTTCATACCCAAAGCCATCGAACTTTTGACGCGTGAACCTTAACAAGACCTTTTTATAATGAAAAGGGGAATGAAGCATCCACGGAACAGAAGTAGGGTCCTCAATAGAGTCAATGCGAATAAACATACAGAGAATACATAAATGTTACAACGAAAATATTAACTTTTTGCTTAAGATATAACATAACACTAAACCAGAATGATAATGGGTGAATAAGATCCCGTTCCAAGAGGGTCAATTTGCATACCATATTAAATAAAACTCCACTACCAGTTGGCAATAAACGACGTAGTCTTCAAACCTAAATTATTTAAAAAATGGGATCTTAACGGGATATAATTCATCCTAACGAATCAGATTTCTGGTAAATTTGGATAACTGATAACAAAAAGATCACAAAAGGTCATTCTGCATTTTTAATGTGTCGATCGACAATTTTTGATACGAACCATTTTGAATTAGCCAACGTAAAGTGCCACTCGTTACCAAAATGGCGTGTCGACATATCTTGAACCACACTTAAACCCTTTAATGGGTGTGGTCCATTTGAAGAGATGAAATTCAGCTTTTCTGCATTCTCATTAGTCAGACTGCGCTCCCTAGATTGAATTTCCTCAATGTTAGACACCTCTGACTCCACAATGCACTCGTTAAAACATCGGTTGATGAACTGGAGAGCATAATGGTACTTACAATTTCTATAAAAATTTTCCTCCGTCTTCGTCCTCGATCTTCTTATTTGCATCTTTTTTCGCCAATATCTCAGAGACATTTACAAGCATCGTTTGATATTCACATTTTAATCTTGATTTCTCATCGAAAAGTAATATATCAATCCCATGTGGTACATCTAATAATGTTTCAAATGCAACTTTCCGATCTGAATCCTCCAAATTATTCAAGAAGTTAAACGTACGATCACATAGAATTACCCATTCGGGCCATGGCTCAAACCTTTGCTTTAAATTACCAATCAAATTATCTAAATAAGTAACATATAACTTGAACTTATGGTTTACAATACTTCTGATATCTTCTTTATTAAGACCGGTGGAGAGATAGGATCGCATCTGTGATCTAGTTTGCCACGTCCATACTGAGTTAACAATTCGACATTCTCAAATTTTCGAGTTTCAATGATTTTTTTTGACATTTTCATTGAATAGTTTCCAAACACTGTAAGCCTGAAAGTGGTTCTATTTCTTAAAGTTGATAATATCAGGAGGCTTCTCAAGTTTCATCAACTTGAGTGGTTGGAATGCTGGTTTGGGCCAAAACCTTTTAAATAGTCATTCAGGTTAAAATCACCAGCGGTCATTTAATTTTTGTTAGATTCATATGCTTTTTTTATCAAGGAATTTATCAATCGTTTGGTCGGAAGGACTTGGGTGTGCTTGGTTTTTTTGGCTTTTATAACTGATAATTTTAGCATGGAAGGTCCCTGGGTCCCTGTTGATTTCAGATGGAATATCCGGGATATGAGAATAAAAGAATAAAAGGCTCACTGAAGCTACCTTTATTTTATTTTAATAAAAAGGACCTAGTCAATTTATTAGCTTAGGTGAAAGAATCTAAAAAATATTTTTTTGTAATAATAATTCAAATTATTTAAATTCTCAAACAAGAAATAAATAAGTAAAAGAAAGTTAATATATATTGATATCACCAGCAATCTTTCAACTACCTCTCATTACTCAATGATGTAAATGTTCTTTATTCCTCCAACATTATTAAAAATGAATTTTCCTTTTCTGAAAAATCTTCCATGTGTTTGTTTGTTGTTGTGACGAGTCGTGTTGTTGATGGTGGAGGTGGTGGTTGTTGGGTTTGGTATAGCCCCAGCCCAGGTGACTCAAATGGGGGTATTAGTGACAAACACTGTTTCAGTTTAACTAAAATAAATAAAGACAATAGAATTGGTGTGAAGTTTCAATCAAAATAGTTATTCCTTAAATAAACATAATATTCTTGGAGCCTTGGCATTTAAAAATTCTTGCGACAACATTGTCTTTTTTGTACCCTGATGTCCCGAGGAAAAAATGACTGCATACTTGAACAATTTCCCCAGAGTCAACTTTAAATGTATACCTACGACTATACATCTTGATTTTTGTATTGTTTCCTCATTATTCGGCATGAATGGATTTCTTTCTATTTGTATCTAATTTCTGTCTCTTCTTTTTCAGACTCTCCTCTTCAAGTTCACTTTCTTTCTGTATCATCATAATTAAGAGTTTGTGGTGTAATTTTCTTATGAGGAATAATTGCATTTTGTTTCAAAATTGGGGGTGCACTTAAAATTTCTTCTACATCCAGTACCAAAGAAAATGCCTCTTCCTATCATCATTCACATTTTCTTTATTCTTATTGACTATTTCAAAGTGAATATCAGGCTCTAAATCGGCATCCCCTAAATTACGACTCAATTTTTTATCAGTATTCACCAAATTTTCAAAGACATCACCTGAATCACCACTAATATTTTTTTCATCGGCACCAGTGTAAAGTTAACTGACGTCAATGGAGTTGCCTGGTTTTGTCATTTAATGTTCATTTCAGAAGAAATGGACTTACCTGGTTTTGTCATTGCACAGCAGAATTATACACCAAGGAAGAAGAGCGAACTCGCAGAAATTTTTCTCAAAATGTTAAGACACAGATGATTTTGGCATCGATTAGGAATCTTTTGTTTTTTATTAGGACCAAGACTTGATTTGATTCTTTCTAAATAAACTAATTAAAACCCATTTGCCATCCATGTTACTTACTTTGTTAGATCTCAAAAAACACACACACTTAAACCTCGTAAACAAAAATCCATTAGTCTAAGATCTTTTAATTTATCAGGACTGTGTATAAGTTAGATAAATGCCCTACAGTATTTGGAGATTTCTTTACAGCTGAAGAAGATGACAATCCTTTGTCTGAATTGTGCATATTTTTTACTAAGACTATGTCCGTTCGATCGCAAAGACTGTTAATTTAATGCATATATTTGATTGAAGCTAAACCTGTATTGTTATGGATCATCTGCATGATATAAATTGCTATTTTTCCCATTTCTCGTTTTCTGTCATGTATGTTTTTATTGTATTTTTCTCTCTGGAGAAAGTTAAGTAATATGGAATTTGTTTGGCCCATTTTGTAAGTTTTGATGATCGGCTAGGATACCTGAAAATAAACAAGTACTGTTAGTGTATTATAACTGGTCACAATTTATTGGAAATTGGAAAAAAGATCCATGGTCGAAGAAGTTTGGTGCATTTTTGACGCATATTTACTGGTTTTCTTTCTTCTGTGGTGTCTGTGTTTGAGTCAACTGTTAATAGAGTATTGTAACTAAATATCAAATCAACTGTGCAAGTAAAAAAATAATCAAAATATAAATTTAAATTAAGACACAAGTTTTCAATAGAATTTACCTTACCTTACACACACACACACACACACACACACACACATCTTACCTATGAAATTAAATTTCAGCCAAGAGTATTGGAACGTTTTTCCCATAGTTTTGAAGAATTGAGTTAATGACCCTTCTTCTGTAGCATAACGACAGGGTGTTGCAGTAAACGCATTACTACCTTTCGTTACAGTTAGTAAAATGTTTTGACCTTTTTATCCTCAAGTTTTCAATAGAATTGCTCTAAGTCTATTTCCTCATTGACTAGATTGAGACATCCATCTATATCTTTTGACTTTGAATCACCACTCGGTTCTACATAGCTGTAGATTATGTAAGCAACTCCAAGTACGGTATGCATACGTCAACAAACAAAACTTAACGAAGATCTTTTGTGATCCTTCCTCTTCTTTTTTTTGTTGAGGCTTGACTGGGGGTTCAGAACCCGATCTTCGTACTCTTGGATCACGGGGTCTCTCATTCTGAGAGAACAAAAAGAAACAAATATAAAGGCAACATTAGACATCGGAGTGAGGTAAGTCATAAGTTGACTAGATAACGTCCTATATGGCGTTGGGAGGGGAAGGGGTAAACTCTTATGACGTCATAAATATTGAAAATGAACCCTAAATCGAACTTTTTTTTATCTTTTTTCAAAATTTTGTGGTTTAGTCACGTACTTAATTGGTAGACCCCCAGCCAGTGCGTCGAAAACTATATATTTTTTCTAAAGTAATAATTCCTTACCAAAAATCTTAAGTGCATTGGTGGGGGATCGAATATGAAAGGAGTGCGGTACCCTTTTCAACAATAGTTTGACGGATTGTTTTTAGTGAGTGGAGGCAGTAACATGTGTTTTTGTGTAACATTTTTGTGGTGTCCATGTCGGCCACATTGATGATACTTTATTTATTTCAGCATGATTTGGCTAAAATTTTCAGAAATCCCACATAATGAGATTCAGCAAATGAATTTGTATCAAAATATGCAGGGAATTGGTCATTTTCTTGAATTTGAAAAAAAATCATATGGTCCAGGTCACGTTTTCGTTCCTTCCAAAATGTGTATCATCTTGAAGCAATTTTCACCTTAATTCATGTATTGAAAGATGGTCATCTGATAGTTGTTGTGAAAATAAATATGTTCCTTGATTTAGAGCACGATTACGAAGACCAATATTTTTCTTAACCTTGATATAGTAATATCGTAACTACCATTCATTATTTGGTGCTTCTCTTGTATGATGCCTGTGCAACACCATTTGATTGTACAGCGTTTAAACCTTCACCTGGCCCTAAAATAGTATCTAAAATGCTAACAACTTCCTCCTCTGTCCACTTTGCTCGGACTGCTCACAGGGCAAATAATTCAATGACCTTTTTAGATGAACTTTCATAGCAACAGTTATTTTACTTATCAGGGTCATTTCCAATGTGGTCAAATTGCTCAAATAAGGTGGTACTGGCTCAAAATTCATACTATTGTGTGATATTACATTTTGAGAATTCATATGTTTCATGGCAGAAGAGAATGCGGGCCTTATCTTACAACATATGGCACATTTGTGTACTGAATGATTCTCTTCATTAGATTCAAAATCGTGAACAGTTTTTGGCAAAGTTGGGTTCCTTTTCAAAAACAATTGATTTATATCCAAAGTAGGCAAATTCAGATATCTCTTTTTTTTTATTAATTTGAACAAGAAGTAAATCTTTGTTTCATAGAACGAAACTTCTTCGCAACCCACCGACCTGCACGTCTAATACGACTTCAACAGTGGTTAGCTCTCCATCGCCACAGTTCCATTTGCATGTCGATGCGTCTGTGGAAGGCTTCTACACTTTTTACTTATGGGTGAAAACCCTCACCATGATAGGTAACATCCCTATCTTTCAGCTCATTTATTGTGCAGTGCTGTGGCTGCATCCTTGTATAATAGTCATCGTATTAGATCCATGCCATGTAGATTGGATCTTTTACAGGTTCGTCAGAGACAGATTCTTTGATGGGTTCTTCAATAACAGCTTCTTTGGCTGTCAGATCTATGGTTGCTGATTGCCATTCTATTGCGGGTGATTCTCGGAGATGATCAATTTCCTCCTGCGACGCTGTGCTGCTAGCCGTGCCTCTTTTTCTTTCATTTCTAGTATCTTTATTTCTAAGTGAAGCTTCATTAAGTCATCGTCAACATGATCGTTGTTTTTGTGCGCATGTCTCGGCGATGATTGTGTGTTTGCCATGGGGAGATTTGAGACCAGCGCTGTTGTCGTAATAGTTGTCCACGATTGTATACTTGTTCATAGCTACAAAATTGTAGAAATGTACGATGTTAAATGTGTTTGGCAAGAGAAGAAATGGGGGGTAACTTTGTTTGTTGTCTTTCTTTTTATTCTTTATTACTTTTACAATGTGTACGTGAGTGAAATAAATAGCGAAGTGTTTGACTTTATAGTCGTTCTTCGAAAATGACGTCATATTGCGACGTTACTAGTATAGCTATTAAAAAAAAACTAGTAACTAGTAAAAAATACGGACTAAAATGGCAATCTCGTCAACTCTGCTTTTCCAAATGGGTTTGCAAAGACATCTATGCATGCCTTCAAAGTAAGTGCTTTTGTGGTACTTTACAAGTCTAATTACTCTATACTCTGGTCAGGGAATTGTAGAAACATTTCTCCTTGCTATAGCTGTGGTACGTAAGAAGAAAGAAATTATTCTTAATAGAATTATCTCTCATCTGCTCTTTGTACATTTCCTAAAAATACAATAATACAACAACGATTTTTATTTTAGAAAATAATATACCAATGCTATGATAGGAAAATAAGCCAAAAGCAATGACTTCCTAGACAGTTTTGTCAAACATCGACGTTTTAATAAATAAAAAAAGATACTAAAAACTTAAAAAACACAAGAAATTTATATCAAACAAATAAAACATTATAAAGTATGAGATTGTTGGTTGTCAATAACGACAATAAGGGGAGGGCTCTATTATAATTGCGCAAAAGAAGACGATGGCTATAAAGGAAAAATTGAAAAAGCGTGCAATTCTAAGCGTATAATTCATGATTTTTTTATATAACAATCGTCAATATGATGAATTACCAAAATTGCACGGTTTTTCAAACCCCTGTAAACCATGAATACTAAAGACAAAAACATTCAATTTACCTTTTCCAGCGGGATTAAATGAGCAAGTTTGATGGCAGTATTCCTGTACGTCTTTGTGGTCGCAAAATCCTGACAACATGCTTGCACAACAGGAGGGTTCTAGTCGCGCAAG
>JAUKPT010003554.1:0-11930 GCA_032273505.1 Nanomia bijuga | reverse complement strand
AAATAGGCACCTTTAAATGGCCATAACTTCGTCAAAAATCAATATTTTTCGATGCGTTTTTTTTTGTTTGGTTAGCATAATAGAGGACTTTCGAATAAGCAAATAAAAATTGGGGGTTAGTACCCCCCTGGGAGTGCCCCTTTAAAACAAATCCTTGAAAAAAGCTACCGCTTCTCGGGTTTGATTATAATATTCACGGTTCTGTTTCAATTACTATAATACGTCACTGATCCCCCTTAGCGAAGTATCAGTATATTCTTCCTGTTAACAATAAATAGTATGAACAATTGTGCGAGAGAACCAACATCTAGCAAAAAGGCCTCTTAAAACAGTTTCTAAAAGTTCTCGTCGCAAAAAAAAATTTTTTTTTCCGTTTCGAAAATATTCTTTAATTGTCGCAAAAATATTATTTCTTCGTTGCGAAAATATTCTCTAGTCTGTAAAATTATTTATTCACTTATTTGCAGCATGGAGTTTTATCTCTGTTTTTTTTTGTCATTAAATAAGAAATCAGCATAGTGATAATCAAAAAGATTGCAGCAACTGTTCAATATAAAAATATCATTTTTTCGTTTAATTCATCATCAGATAGAAAATCATTGTTTAGATTCAGTGTTTGGTCATGTTCGTCGTTTAACCATTGGGGGTAAGTGACGTCTGCGACGTTTTACGCCAAAATTTAGTAGCGAGTTACAACTATCGAGTTGTAAATTTAATTGCATCCGCCTCTTACATGCGTGCTGTAGTGTTACGTCGAGTTACTCGCCAAAATATTCTCTCATCTCTCTGATTTAGCGAGTGACGATTGTAGTTTCCTTTCAGCACGCTCGGCCTTCTCTTCGGCGGGTTTACTTTTATGCTGACTCAACAACACTTCCCGTTCTTCCAACTCGTTGCGATACGCGGCGAGTCGCTTCATGCGCTCGCTCTTCGAAACGATCGCGTGCGTCAGTTGCGATCGCGATGCGCTCAACTTTTTCATCGTTGACTTGACCATGTCAGAGAGCTTCTCATACTCCAAAGTATCCGAAGAAGTCTTGCGTATAGACTCCATCAATGAGGCAACCTAAAATGAGTAAAGTATGTTTTAGCTATAAAAAGGAGGTTTATTGCTGAAAATATGGGTATATTGGGTTATTATATATATAGCATTATAATAGGAAAAAAAACGTATACAAGACTCTTCATGTACTGTCTCAGTCTTTAAAGGACTAGATGGTGGTGAATGCACACAATGCAAGAAATATGATTTTCTTATTTTTTCCCTATTTTCCAAATTACCCCTCCCCCCCCGGTAGGCTGCTGGCCAAAATATTTACCATTGTAAACAAATAAACTAAATATACCTCGTTCTCGTGTGCCTTGACTTGTGTCGACAGGTCGAGTGAGTGTCGAGTGAGCGAGATGAACTCGTAATCCAACTCGTCGATCTTGTTTTGAAGTTCATCAATCTGTGTTTTCAAGAACGTCTCGTAAAAATCAGCATCGTCGGCTGCCGGACCACCAGTCTTGGCTGCAGCACGTGACCGTGTGTGTCTCGATGCCGGAGTGAAGGAGAGGGGAAGGGGTGATCGAGACAAGGCGACGTTGCGACTGTTTTGACGCGCGACTTCGAGCATCGTGTCGCGGTTTCGATGAGGTACATACTGCGTGACAGGACGGGAGTCGTTCACCTGCAGAAAGAAGAAGAAAGGAAAATAACAATTATTAAGGTTGTCACATTCTTAAATGAATAAAATGAATAAAACCTTAAGTGAATAAAATTTTGCATAGATTTAATTTCGCGGTCGGCCGAATGTTTATTGATTTCGTAAAATTTTATTCCCCTAAGGTAATAGTAATGCAATGAAAATTTACTTAAGGTTGTCGGGGAGCTCCATATAGTAGAATTTCGCTGATTAAAGAACATGTCATCACACCGTTACATTTTATTATGACGCCCAAACAAGAAAATAGTAGCAATTATTAATGCATTTTTAAGGTTGGTTTCATTTATTATAAAGTACGTTTTCCATTTTATTTTAAAATTGACATCATTGTTCAGATAGAGAAAAAAAAGCGCTTCTTGTGATAAAAATCACCCTGCTCCGATAACAACTTCTTGTATTATATCCACTTAAAGTTCAATCCAGACTTCAATCCGGACTATTTTTTAGTTTACTGTATTAATGTCTAAAAAGAGATTAAGTCAATCAACCACTACTATGGGCGCATAGTCTAGTGGTTAATACGTTACGTTATCACCGCTATGACCGCGGTTCGAGTCCTCATCGAGGCATATGATTTATAAATGATTAAAATTAAGTAGGATTAGCCACTAAACTATGTAGCTGGAGCTTGTCCTGGCTTCGTTAGCTTGAAAGTCCCACATAGGGTTCTGTTCAGTGTTCAATGTCGTGCGTGTTGTCCTGTGATCCCAGCCCAAGTAGTAGTGCTTAGGGTATAACTTTAAATGGATATGATACAGAAAGTTGTGATCTTTATATCACAAGAGGTGCCTTTTTTCTCTTTCCAATGATATCAATGTTATCACAAATGAAAAAATAGAAGAAAAAAAAATGAAAATATTTTTAGAGATCTTTTAAAACTAATGTACAAATCGTGCGAAATACTTTTGCGCATTAATACTTTAGCTACCATAGCTACGGCAGCTACCATTTTGGCTGTGCGAAACATTGAGATTAGTAACGAAATTCTGAAAGATGAATTAAACATAAAATGTTTTTTTGATTTTTTTCATTTGGTGATTCATATGGTTACATGTCAATGGACTGCTAGTAATGTCCGCTATGTTGAAATTGCATGCTAGCTGCAAACTCCTGGACACAGAAGAAGCAACAGTTTATATTATGTTTCGTTTTTTACATAAAACTTTGTGCTCGTTAAAATATTCATTATTCTTACCATGGCCTACTTATCAGATTCGAGTTCAGATGCGAGTTTCACTCGTTAGCTTTAGCTCGTAGCTCTTTTCCAACACGTGGACGCGTATATTGATAAATAATAAAATTCATATATACCGTATTTCAAATCCAGTATTGTTTTTTTTTTATTATTATTATTTTTGTTCCGCAAAAATCCCGAATTTACGGAAGACGAAAAGAAATATCCGTGAATCTTTGTTGAAATATTTTCGGTTTACGGAGTACTCGAAGCTCGATTCACGGCAATCTTTTGTTGACATTTAATATTTAGGTTTTTATTAATAGATTTGTGGGTAGCCACGGACTACTAGAATACTGCAGTCTGTGAGGTAAAGTAAGGTAAGGTAAGGTATGTACTTAGGATGGAACAGTCATGCATAGCCGTAGGCTAATCCGCGGACTATAGCTCCATCTAGTGTTTCGTCAGGTACCAACTGACTACCTAATTTCTCTCACATGGCATGGGTTGACCCGACGGACTAACAGCCTAACGATTGTAGTATCACACTTCAACTGATTTTAACTAGCCTTCTACTTCAGAGTAGTATTGATTATTTGTTGGCGCATGGCCTACTATACTTTACTTTACTATAGTTTGCCATGGTTGGCGCGACTGGGTATTGAACTAAGATCGCACGGTACCTAGTAATGATAGATGCGACACTTAACCACTCGGCCATTCATCCAAAAGTATAAATATGATTTTTGAAAATGCGTATTCGTCAATTTTTATCCGTTTAAGCTAATTTTTCCGCATATATTGTAGATAATATCAAATGAAATAACCATCCTTACCTAGCACGTATGTTTTCTTCTGCCACAAGAAGTCGTTTGGGTTCTTCTCGAATTCTTCAGTTTCGAAGTGTGACTGGAGTTTTATCCCTTCTTTGTAAAGTTTGCTCTCTTCTTGCGATTCGTCAGTTTGTTCGGGATACACGTAGAACGCATGCACGAAGTGAGAGTTCTCTGAAAGGTAAGAAGAAGGCACGGTGAGATGAGATAGTCAGGCACAAACGTAGGTACAACGGGCAGCCAAAGGTCACGGTACCGGCAGCAATAAATATTGTGTACCACTGCACACATCCAGGTTCAATCAATCAGTAATGGGTTAAGGATTGCAGGGAATATGCTAAAAACTAGCGCACGGCCCCTCGTTATTGGTATAGACCGTCGTAAAAACAAAATAGAGGTTCTTTGTGCGAGGTCTAACATTATATTGCTGGCTTCTTTCTTTTGACTTATTTTTCTGTCATGGCATTGGCGTGTTCTTTTCTAGAATAAAAAACGTAAATAAAATAAAAATATTTCTGGCTCGGGAATCAAATGTATAGCCTTAAGAATAATGTACAAAATACCACATTTATGTTCTGATGATGATAACAGTAGTTGTCGAAATATAAAATCGATTGAATATATGATGAAACTTTTCGTTCTATTTTTTGTTAAAATACTATAAAAAACAGTAAATTACACTCTTATTATATACTTACTTTGAGAATTTTGATGAATGTAGGTAGAGTCTAAAATTTCAGCTAGGAAATTCCCCGTCTCTCGGGTCTTATTTAAGCCCGTGATACATGTTGATCAAAGTTAATTTTTTCATGATGATAATGATTATTATTTGCCTTATTGAATGTCTTCTACTCTAAGGGTAGAACTATTTTTACCACGAAAATTCTTCGTGAAAATTCAATCTATAGTTTTTTTTTCAAAAATAATGTCTTCATTTATTCAACCTGTCGCCTTAGCGCCATTATCTATCTTCCGCAAACTCCCCAGAGATGGGCCTCACACAGGCAACCGTTAAAATCTAAGATCTGGCCCGTAATCAATCGCGTTGGGTACGATAATTTGCCGGTAGTATATGCGGTCATTTTGCTTTAGAGTTGGAGATGATAATTATGAATAGCTTGCCTTTATCTATCAAATTAAATTAAAACGAGACTGCAACATGTAAGATACATAAATTAACAATCTATTTATACCGCGTGACGTCACCAAAATAATCCCAAAATATATCCCAAAATATAGCGCGGAAAGCTCGCTTAAAAATCATATACGGAAGACTCTTTATAATTTGGCTCTTTAAAACTCGAATCTCTCCTTAACTCGAACGATTTTTCTGGCACGATGAACTCTCATAGAAAACTCTCTTTTACTCGAATCTCTATACAACTCGAACAACTCCTTTCTATTATTATATTCTTTAAAACAATAACTCAGGGGTCCTCAGTTCAATCCGAAACTGTGTTATGTTGAAAGTACATCTTAATTCAACGCGGGGTCAGGAAGATAATTTTTGACAAAGTTTGGCTTATGATGTCATGAAATATTGTAGAAAAAATGTTCCATTGAATCCTCATAGAAAACATTACATTGAATTCGAACAAAATGATTTTAAAGAAGACATTACACAGCCCCCGTCAAAACAAATCGATTATCCTTAAGAAAGGGATAATAAATAAAATAAATTCTAATAAATCTTGTGATGTATTCTAATTCTGCCAAGTGAGATATAAATTACTTTATTTCCCATGGATTTTTACCGCAGTGGCGAAATTAGCCATCGCCTGGGTTTTTAAAGCAAAAAATGTCCCTGGGTGAATAGGGTTAAGACTGCTTAGTTGCGCCAAATGATGAGATGAACCTTCTTTTTTAGACATTTTAGAGCTCAAATTTAAACTGGTTCGTAAAGCTAACAGATAATATGGAAATAACAAGCTAGAGAAATTTTGGTGCTTGGAAGTATAATTCAGTGACTTATTGTTAAATGAAAATGACGAGACTTATCTCAATTACTGATATCAAAACCATAACAAACACAGAAATAATGAAGTCCATCACTCAACCCGTTTACACGACTTACGCAGTGTTTTGTTGACATATTGCAAGTAAAACACTCTAAACATTAATGTGCATCGCATTTCCAACTGTCCGAAAGTGCCAGAATTATTTCCCGCTCATTTAATCGTGAAATAAGGATAAACTATAATCGTTTTCCTGTTTTATTAATATGAACTCATTGGTGTGTTTTGAAGAGAATGAAAAATCTTGGTAAACAGGCTTGAGGATAAAGGTAGCTTTCTGATCGTCATTAGCCTTAATTAGCCAGATTTTGGTCAATTTCACGAAAAACTGTTCAACTCTAAAAACGAATTGAATGGCTAGATTGGGCATGAAAAGTAGATGAAAGTGGTATGGATTTCCATATCTTGATCAAATGACCAGGAGTTATCTTTATTAGTGTTTAAAATTTCAAATAAACTGCTAATTTCGCCAATTTCGCTAATTTCTATCTCAATTATCTGGGGAAGAAGAAATCCAACCTAATAAAGTATTTTTACCCCTGGACCAAGCCCGTTTACCAAGATTAAGGAACTAAGGAACACAAAAATCACAGTTTCATTAATGACCCTCTCCAGTGGAACAAATCTCAAAATACGGCTGGTCTAAATGGTAGAGTAATCAAATAAAAAGTGTTACCTTTGCACTACACTAAGGGCAAATATTCTGGCCAGAAACCCTTATTTCTTCCCAGATGGACATTTTGACCTTATTTCTTTCCAGATTATTGGCGGTGTTCTTGGGGTAGCAGCTGGCAATTAATCACAAAAATGACAAGAGAAAACGCGTCAAAATTTGAGAGGTTTTGGACCTAAAATAGAGAAAGCTTTATAAAATTGCCAAAAAGTTCTTATTTTAGGAAATTATTTTGGTATGAGAAGGATTTATCTCTTCCTGAATTTTCAAAACCTTTATTGTCAGAATATTTACCCTTGCACTACATATTTATGGTTAAGATGCTTTAATTATATTTACTGAAAATTATGATATAAAATACTAGCTTTATTATTCCAATAAAAATCTCTTGTAGTTTCTTCACTTTTCTGTTGCTATTTGCAAAATTGGGTCCAACCGCAAAAATGATTTGTAAGGGCAACTATGAATTGAAGTCAAAAAAGGCCAACAAGAAAAGAATGTTTTTTTTGCCTAATAACAAAATATTAACAAAATGTACTTATCTTAATCCAGAAAATTAATATTCTAGGATATCAGCACTAATTTTATCGCATTAATTTAGGGGGCCTTTGATTTAGCTTTTAACTTTTAAGAATGTTAATTCTCTTGTCTTGCTAAAATTCAAGACATCAACATAAATCAACAAAGATTGACAATATCAACAAAAATCGACATAAATCGACATAAATCAAAATAAATCGGCAAAAATCAGCAAACTTCATAAGAGGTTTGTAAACTCTTCCATTAAGCCTGCCTCCAGTTTTTCAGATAGTTTAGAAAGACAAATTCAAAATAACAAAAAAAATGAATTCAATTTTAATATATATTTCATTATTGACAAAAAATTATTGAATATATATATACAATCACAATAATAAGGAATATCGCAAAATTTGGCTTTTTTAGTCGTCTGATTAATTAAATTAAAAGCATTGAAGTTTTGTTAAAACCAAAATTGATAAAGCACTTCTACATGAACCAATCAGAATATTGAATTGATGATGTAATCCTCAACCAATCAATCGACTAAATTAGCCAAATTTTGGAGATGATCCCTAAGTACAACTATAAAAAATAACCAATTTTAGCTATGATGTAAAAAATTGCTGCGATAAAGTAAAAAATGTTCATAAATTTATTCAAATTTCAAGAAAAGATGTGCGCATATCAGTCAAAAAGGACAATATCATACAAGATATCTTCCTGCTTAAAAATGAGAAAAATGACGACTTTTGCGGAAATGCTCAATTTTCGTGTTACATGGAATTCGATTTAAATGAAAAGGGGCAAAATTCGCGAGAATAAATTTATTCAAACGAAAATTTCTTCCCTTAAGGTATACAAAATTTCAAAGAAATAAACTGTTGGATTGTGAATTATGAAATTTTGCAAAAAGTGCGAAATTCAATAAGTTCAAACTTTGATTTAATGGGATGAAATATTAGAAATGTGTAAGACAGTTAACAAATTATAAATTTATTAAAAATATACCCATCCATAAAAATGAAGAATTTTAAGAAAATATACTATGAAGATAGTATAAATGAAACAAAACAGAAGAAAACCACCTTATCAGAAGCAAGTCACTTTTACGGGATTTCCTTAATTTTGTCCAATAAGGTCCTTCATTTTCAAGGCGGAATGCATGTTGTGTTTCACCTAGATCTGGCACGTGTACTGGTGTACTGTACACACAATTGTGTCCTTTGTGCAGACTATACATTCATACCACCTAGAGAATTTTGATGTGCTGGCGTGGCCTGACGTAAGCAAAATTTAATTAAAATGGCCTGTGACACAGCTATACATACATTCCAGCTTTATTCCGGCTTTATTTGCATTGATTTCTCATCAACAGAGTTCTGTAAAAATCTGCATAGGTTAAGTGAATTTTTTCATTGTATACATCAATTGTATAAACTAAAAGCTCTTTGCACAATACTGTTTACGCTTACTTAACTTTCTATTCACAAAATATATGGCACAATTTTGATCAAGTAGGGGGTGCACCAAACTTTGTCTCACACAGCTTGATAATAACAAATGTTGAGACTTGGGACTTTAGCGAACATAGACAAGAACCAAGAGTCCTAATATATCTGTTGAACATGATCCCTAAAATAAATTTTACGAAACTTGTTATCCGTTCTCCAGAATACATCCCTGTACTAATTTAACAACATCAGGATTTTCCATTGCAGCAGCAGTCCTTTCTTTATCGTTAATTTGTTTCGTAATTTGAGGTCCCTCGTCATGGGTTCCTTCTTTTATATTGATATCAAGTTTATAATTACAAACTAAATTCTCTTCCAGTTTCGCACGTATGGATAGCCCAATCAATGAAGCTAAAGTACAATGTGGTACAGTCGGTACAAACTCAATATTAATATGAAAAGTCGTTCCATTTTTAAGTTTTTTAACTTTGACTAAATTTTCTGCTACAACTTCTAGATCTTCCAAGGTTAATGCTTTCTCGGGGTCTTGAATTGTTCTAATAATATCATAAGTTTCTTCAGCAAGATCTATACATTCTGCATCCTCTTCTTCTTCCTCAACATTGTCCGACATTTTATTCTTGTTATTCGTGTTTGTGTTTACAATGTTTTGTGATGTCAACAAGTCCCATATTTTTTGCATCGATGCTTTATAAAGTAAATTTACTTTACTGTTATACAAGCCACACAATTCTAGATAATATCTCTGATGCTTTATAACTAGTTAAATGTTTATACGATACAAATATTAGTATGTAAACATAAAAAAAGCACAGGGTATATCTTTTAGTTGATCATTTATATATTTGATATTAAACAGTCTAACAAGAATTACTTCACAAAGTAAACAAACTCAATTATTCGAGCAAACCACATGTAAACATGGTAGAATAGAGATGTAGAAATGGACAAGATGTAAAATTATTAAATGAACATGGGACGTAAACAACAAATCATAATTATTTACCGAAAACCATTTGCCGAAAATTTCTAACCGACAACTCACTCGCCGACAGTTAGTTCTCGTTAACTTTTCGGTATTCCGTTTTCGAGTCCTATTCGATAACAATTTTTTATTTGTCGGTAATAAGACTCGTTAGTTCTATTTGCGCATGCGTCCACACTTGTATTTATTTTTTGGGTTTGGAAAAAAAAATATTGCCACAAAAAGCCACTAAAAGCCAAAAAAATTGACAAAAACCTAATCAATTATTCATAAGATTTTTCAAACCAATGAAGGAGTGGTCAGAATTACACGAAACTTGGTACATATACTGTATAGAACACTGGATTTCCAAAAATACTTCTTCCAAAATTCATTGACAAAAAACTAATCAATTATTCAAGAGATTTGTCAAAATAATGAATGAGTGATCAGAATTTCAGGAAATTTGGTATTGAATAGTACATTGATATTTCAAAAAATTTTGCTTTCAAAGATCATTGAAAAAATCCTAATCTAACAATATTATATACGCATTTCTGATAATAAAAAATTGTAGATGATGGAGCACACAAACATAAGGGAATATTTTCGATATATCATATTATTATCAATCAAGAAAATAAAAAAATTGAAATTTGTATTTCATTTTGCATTTTAATTCAACAGTCACAGGATTACGATCAGACAACTGATATATCAGAAAAACTTGATGGTCAGCTGCCTATTCCTCCATTCTTCCATGGTGTTGATCCTTGGGTTTTAGCTCTTAGATGAAGAGCGCTTCTAGAGTTAGAAGACGTGATTCACCCCTTGCAGAGGATCTTTACATTGTCCATTATGCAGTCTGCACCACATTTGCTCATGTGCTCTCTCATTGCTACTGACGGTTTCAAGTGTTTTTTGAAGCGAATGTTGAACAGTCTGTCCAACATATTTATTCATCGTTAAACTTTGCACATTGTATGTAATGAAATAGATAATAAAGCTTACTCTCCAGTTACATTTATTGTTTTCTTCTTCTGTTATACATGCAGATGGAAACGTTTTTATGTGCATCAGAAATATGTTGGAACATACACATATAACATATACACATATTAGCAGCTAAACTTTAACCCTAGATAATGATCTATTAATCGACCAAGTTATGTAATTGTATCAAAAGTAAAAGGTTATATGATTATAAAATAGACTTGGAAATAAAAAGGAAACTCTACTAATAATAACAGCCTATTGTACTAGATGCAAAGAAAGTTACTTTCTGTTCACCTTGCATATTGATTGAAATTAAATAAATAAAACCAATCAATCACTTCAAGAGGTGCAAATGTGATTAGAGCTATCTAAGTACGCTAATTAGACTTTTTGTGAAATAAAAAGTCTGTAATGCAGTGGCGGATCTGGAGTGTCTTCAGTGTCTTCATGAAGAAAGTAAACCAGAAACAGTTTCTTTTAGGTTAAACAGTTTTTATCATGTTAAAATTGATTGCTTATCCTAAAAATAGATATTTAACATCGCACAGTATCTAAGTATCTGCACCTGTTTTCTCTTTACAAATCTCATGAATAATTGATTAAGATTTTTTCAATGATCTTTGAAAGCGGGCTTTTTAAAATATCAGTTACCAAATTTTATGTGTTTTAGACCACTCCTTCATTGTTTTGAAAAATCTGATGAATGATTGATTAATTTTTCGTCAAAGATTTTTTGCTTTTGGCTTTTTGTAGCTTTTTGTGACTTTTTGTGGCTTTTTGTGGCTTTTTGTGGCTTTTTGTGGATTTTTCCCACCGCACGGGTAGAGTTAAAATGTGAGGCTTCAGCCTTAGCAGCGTTTTTTAAATGTGGGTATTTACACATCTTTTGAAACAGTTTTCTTGTAATGAATATAACAGTTCTTTTTGATTATGTGTAGCTTAAACGCTAAACGTGCAATATGTCGTATATTGGCACGAGGTTTTTATCTTTATAAACGTAGCCTCTTTGAGTTATTTTAAGTGTTTCTTTTTTGTAACGCTTGATTATTCATTGTAGATTTTGTTTAAATTGTTAAATGATTGTGTTTTCCATTACGGTGCTAAATGTAAACTCCGGTCCCTTCAACAATATAAAGTGATAGATAAATAAATGAAGTTATTTTTGTTTGAGCTTGTGAATTAGAAAATAACATATATTTTATAAAAATCCAAAATCAAAAAATAATTTGATTTGAGTGATATATTTTTACGAATTTGTTTTGAAAAGCAATCAGGAAATTGTTCAGAAGATTCATATTGTTTGTTTAATATTTCGTCTTGAAGGTTACTATCGCCAATCCAAATAACTTTTCTTTCTTTTACTCTTTTTTTGGTCATTTCTATCAACAATAGATAGGGATGATCGCCGTAGAAGAAAAATCACCCAACCCGAAGGAGGGAAACTCCATAAAAACTTTATAAAATAAATACAAACAAGTCAGTAAAAGAGAAAAACGAGAAAATATAAATATAATTCAATCAAAGCTCAACAGACGGAAGATGCTAGAACTTAAGAATTTATGCTGTTTACAG
>JAUKPT010003553.1:0-11931 GCA_032273505.1 Nanomia bijuga | reverse complement strand
ACTACATAAAACTCAAAGCAAAACTAGTCTCAGTATGAATAATTTGAGAATCTGACCAGAGCAATATTCAATATTCACAAAAATCAGATGTTGTCAGACCAATTTCAAAATACCAACAAAACGAAGTGGCAAATTTTTCAAAAATCATTCAATTATTAAATCTGAACTGCATAAAATTGCACTAAATGTGTTGTAAAAATCATACTCGGACCCAACTATCTAACATAGAAGTACAAAAATATCTTGTGCAAATGTACATTGTTTTTCTCCTGGTGACACGATTGTGGGTTGAAATCTTTTTCCCTTAAAATCTAAAACGAGCATAGCAAGTTTTAAAGTAGCTGGGGGTTTAGGGGTACCTCCAAATGACCAGAAATAGCATTATTTCTAGAGAATCAAATATAAATAATTTGGATTTCAAAAATACTTTTGTTCTAAAATCAGGAATTCCCTGAATTCCCATGTCTGGCGTCATCAGAATCTATCAAATCATTTATTCACTTCAATTCTTTGCATTGCAGTTCTCTCATGATACATAACTTAATCTTAACTCATTAAATTCACGATAGAAACGTCGTATAAACCTAAGTTAAAACTGGGGGCTGGTTTTGACGCATAACCTCACTTCGTAAAACCTCTTTTTGGTATCACTCCTGATTGCGCCATTCAATTTTTATGAAATTTTGGATAAGTATAGCTTAAGATATTATCTTTCAGCTATCATGTTTTTAGTGCATGGCATTTATTATTTTGCGCGTTTTTTACCATTTTATCCTTTTTTTCATGAATTCGAAAGTACCAGGAATAATGTGCCGATTTTTATAAAAAATGATATTGAGCCATCATTTGGTATTAAAAACATTCTCTAAAAAAATAGGTCAAACAAATGATTGCAAGGTACTGAACCAGAAATCGCAGCACGTTGACAAGGCCTGTTGTATAGTACACCATGGATCCACCAAAAAAAAATATATGTGAAGAACTAGTTCTCCTGATGTGATACGTTTGTCAAGTTATGGTTCCAATTAATTTTAGTTATTGGTTTCCGAACTTCAGAAACTGGTTTCAGAAACCATCAGTGCCATCAATTCTTATTGCGATTTTTCAAATTAGATGCTTTTAAGGGTTTCTAAAAGAATTGAAAAATATTTATTTGTTATATATTTGTTGTTTTTAAATTCTTTATTTTGTTTGTATTCAGAGTTAATATTTTCATGCACTTTCAATCACTCCCTTTTGTCACAAATCCTGATACTTGGTTGTTTTAATCCAAACATTGTCCAGTCTGTCTGTTAGTCACTAAGGATTAACAGTGGTTCATCCCATTCTGAGAATTATACCCCTTGGTGAGTAACCTTCGTGAGGGGGGGGGGGGAATAGGAAATTCTAGATTTAGGTAGGGGGACTAGAACCCCCTTCCACACTATGACTAAGAACTAAGAAATCGAAAGTAGAAGGTATATTTTTTCTTCTTTTCTCAATATCTTACGAAGGAAGAAATGATCAAAAGTCGACATTTGGAATGTAATTTTTATACCTTGACATGACGTGGTTTTGAAGTTTTTGCCTTCAAAACATGAAAACGAGAGTCCGATATCTCCAACAATTTTATCAAAAATTCTGAAAGGATTCGGACATTTTGGGAAGTATGGACTAAGGATAAGCCATGCAAATTGTAAAGGCTTCAGCTAGTCTCAAACTCCGTAACTCGAATATTCAGCAGCGACAAATACGACCGTGTTAAAAGATTCATTCGCAAACACTGTTAATGAAGCACTTTTTCAAAAGTGGTGAAAATATCAATTTCATCTATTTCGTTTTTACGTTTGTGACAAGCCTCCAAATAGAAGTGATTTAACTTGAATCTTTTTTTCACAGTAAACATCTTGATCAAATAACTGTCCATATTCTCAAAATATTTGCGAAAAGATGATAATCAAAAATAAAGTCACATCGTCAAATTTTCACACTTCAATGAAAGAATCGCGAATGTAATTTTACGTGACACATGTTCGGCATTTCCCATGCATGTCTGATATTTAATCTTTTTTATTTTAGACTGATTGAGATGAGCAGGCTATGCCTGTTAGTGTCATGCCTGTTAGCTTGCTGTTTCGCTCATATCTCACGTAAAGGTAAGTTTTCTTCACAGTAATCTGTATCAATTGTGATTATAAACTATTTTTAAATTAAATGCTATCAAATTTTTCGATCTACAAAGACCTCAGAAAGAATGGAATCAAGCTTGAGACAACTCAATGATCACAACTATATAAAAACAGGTGTTACCTATTTCAGCCAAATTCTAGTACCAATATTTACCGAGAAAATGGACAAAGCAGCGGGCCAACTTTGAATATCGTTTCTGTCTTGACCTGAGGTAATACAATATCAGTATTGAAGATCCACATTTTTTGTGACACCCTGTATGTAGTTGTGATGTCATCGGTTTTTACTTTCCACTTTTGACCAATAATGCATGTTTTTTGATCAACTACTTTGTTATGAGATGTTTTTAGAAAGAATATTCATGGAATGCAATGCAGTTCATTTCCTAAAAATTACATTCTTTATGATGAGAATTCATGCATTATGCTGATAACTGGAACTAGTACCCAACAAAAAACATAGCATTCAAAATAGGAGTCTGAAGTCTAAAGTGCTAACTCAATTTCCCTTGTCGTCCGTTGAATGCAGAGCTAAGGTGAAACTCCTTTCCGTACTTTATGATAACTAATACGGCCGAATAACGATCAAAGATCGGTCAGACACGACTTATGATCGGGAGAAATTCGTTCATGTTGAACAGTTTTATTAGAACACTCCACTTTGATCGGAGGCAAATTAGCTCGGCCTGATTATAGCATGATATGTTATTAACAGATTTTTAGATTATCGAATTTGGATTAACCCAATACTGTAATATTTAATAAAAAAGGGCACTCGAAAATAGAAAAATTGCATTTTAAAAGGTTTTAGATGAGGGATCGGCCATTTTTTTAGCTGAGTACCCACCGGGAGCAATTTTTCTGTGGAAGACGATTTTTTCGCCACCCTATAGTTTTCGCTGTATGTTTCACTCTGCATCCAAATGATTTTTTCAATAATTTTGGACCCAATAAATTAGAGTATAGAGAAAATCTTAGATCGTAGATTCCTTACAGCTTAAATGTGATATCCGTCCCGATGCTAAAAAGCAATCACTTGTAAGGCTAGACAATATTGTACTGTACAGTGCCTTGGGTCATAGTATGAATATATGTTAATGTCTTTTATGTTCAAATAATGAAGGTGGCGACGACTAACGAGTATATTGTATAACACGATGATACCAATCGAATACTTGAGTATGATTATTTATAGCTGTACCACGGAAAAAATTAAATGCCAGATATGTTTCCAAATTGTATAGTATAGTAATTCTTATTTTAGTCATCTCTAGCTAGCCGGTTTGACTGTGCAGAACAATTTCCCCATTTTTGTATATCATATTAATTTTGCCAAGGACGACTGTCTACTGTTCCTGTTTAATATAAATCTGAATGAAATGATTTGACCAGATGACCAAATATCAAGAAAAAAGAACGCATTTCTGCTTTTCTTTTGGCCTTATACTGTCTCTGTAGTCGTGTTCACATCCTTCTTTCCAGAATACGTGTGGTAAGACTGATAAATAAATACAAAAGATTCTGTAAAACAAAAAATTTTAAGATAATCACGGCATTAAGTTTTAAAAAAATAAGATAATATAGCTAATTTTAAATATTTTTTTATACGTTTTTTTTCGGTTGAAAGTCACATAAAAGCACTTTCCTAGAAATAGGAAAATATATTCAGAATAGAAGAAATAAGGAAGAAATGAAGAAGTAAATTCCAAGCTTATCGACCGCGGAGTTTTAAAAAATAAATGGTATACTTTTGGATTACCCATTTTCAAAAAAGCCCCAAAATGTATTTGTTTTTAGAATTTGGATTAATATTTACCGAGTAAATAAAGATATAAAGATATCCAAATTTACGCTTTTTAGGCCAAAAAAAGTATATCTATGTTTAGGTTAACCCGACCAACCCTGACCTTTTTATTGATAAATACCCGACTGTACACCTTTTATTTCCAGAATGGTGCATATTTTGTTCTTTTTTGCGGTTCTTTAAAAAAATTTCAATCCATCCAAAAATAATGGAATTATGGCTTTTCTTTTCTTTTCTTGTTTTTAAATCGAGTTATATATATATCCGATTTTGTTTTAAAAAGCAATGAGGAATTTGTTCAAAAAATTCATATTGTTTGTTTAATTTTTCGCCAACCCTTACGTCTTTTCCTTCGTTTACTCCTCTTTTGGTCATTTGGAATGATTACGGGTAAAGAAAAAAAGAAGAAAAAAGAAAAGAAATTCCGACCGATCGACTCTTCTAAAATGACACCCTCCGTTTTCACTAAACATATATTTTTTTTGGCCGAATTTACAGGTCATTTACTCGGCAAATATCAATCCAAATTCTAACAACCAATACAATTTTGAGGTGCTTGCCTGGTGGCGAGGATTCTTGTGACGTACTTTTCATTTATTGAAACTCTGTGGTTCAGTAACTCAAAATTTTCATCTTCATTTTTCCTTATTTCTTCTATTCTAAGAAATATTGCGATGAGAAGAAAGGTCCTTCTCAGATTCTTACGTTTAGTGTTTAGTACTTGAAAGAAACTAAAAGAGTTTACTAAATTTCTTAGGTCTGAAGATGAAAGCAATTTAAAAAATATATTATAATGATATAATGCGTTGTTGGCTGTGCGTACACACTATTCTAGTGATTTTTTTATGTAGCTTTCAAACAAAAAAAAAATATCAAAAATTGGTTTCAGAAAAGTGGTTTTATATAGCAATAAGCTTAAAGTGACAGAAACGGATCAATCTCTCCCAAAATCATTACTGTGTTAATACCCAACGAAATCACCAAAACAAACCAAATAGCTTGACAAAAGTACTTAAGTCGTATCTGACTCCCCAACCTTTTGGGCTACCATTTGTTCCATAAAAGGGAAAACCAAACTAGGCTTGTAAAACACGAGACTCTGTAAGAATTTAACCACTGAGATGACTGATGACCCGATTTTTTTAGCTGAAGGATGAAAGTTTTTAATTGCCCCAAGGAACAATCGTGGCAAGATTTATGCTTGTACTCAAATTTTAAGGGCTTGTCATCTCCACTAATTGTAGGCATCTAAATATTCTAATTGATTTTGTTATCTATGGCAGCTTTAAATAAAACCTTTGATAAAAGGTTTTTAGATTGTATTTACTTTTCGCTACATAGTCTAACTTCTTTTCTTATTGCTTTACACCACAGGAAGTTACTCCGAAATCCGAAATGATGTTGATGCAGGGACCAGTAATTATGGTAGCAGTTACAATCTACCAAAGAACGCTGCTGAAAGAGAAAATCCATCGATGATACTGGAAGAAACATATCCCAGTATTTCGCGACAGTTTTATGGATCGTCTATGGATAGCCGTAGTGAAAATGGAGGTAAAATGGGCTCTTACAACGTCGAACAAGAAGGTGTTTCTCATGGTGGTGATTATCTCGAACCTTTTGACGTTTCCATGCAGGTATGTGATAATTTAAAAATAATAACAATTCAATATAAATAAAACTCTTGCTTGGTAGAACCAAAACTTTTGTTTGTTACTAGTAGGAGAGGTACGTACGAGAGGGTGTATCGTCAAGTATAAGCAAACTAAAGCTTAAACGCTTTCAAATGACGTGTCTAGAAAGTTTCAAAAATATTTTTTGAAAAAAAAAACATTTTTACGGCGCACACACTCGATTTTATGGGCTAAAATGACAAAAAATTACGATTTTGAAGAAAATTTGCTAAACTTAGTGGTAGGGCGTTCAAATATTTTGAAGTACCTTCAATTGCTATGCCCATGAGTCCCCTGAACAAGGTTCAAAAGGAATTTTTCAGAATTATTAATTTTTGACGGTTTGTCACCCCAACAACAGCTGAAAATGGATGAAAATGAGCAATTTTGGCAAAATTTGGCCTAAGTAGGCTATTAAGGTAGATTTTACTTTAATTAAATTAAAGTTGTAGCATTTACAAATGTTAATGATAAAATATGACTTTACTTTGAAAAATATTGATTTTTGATTGTATATGAGGTAAAAAGAAATGGCCGGAAATGGCTACAAATGAGCATTTTTGTCAAAATTCAGCCAAAACGGGTTAATAAAGTGTTTTTTTCTGTATATTTTTGGATTCAATTGAATGTAAGTTGTGACATTAACAAATATGCATTGTAATTTATGACGTCTTTTTTAATCAATTGCACACCTAAAACTGTCGCCATGGTGATCCTGGGTACCAAAATTACTCATTTTCAGGACATACTCAGACTTCAAGGCATATTAACTGCTCTCTTTTCATCCTCAGTCACCATTAATGGCAGCAGATAGCTATGACAGACAGGAGTATAGTTTTATACCAGTTTTAGGGTATCTAGGATCCTTCAGTGTCAGAAATTGGACAAATGTGGCCTAAAACTTTAAAATTGCACTTTAATCAACTCAAACGATCCATTTGTATCCTCAATAGCCATTAATGGTAACAGATAGTTATGACAGACATAAGAGTACAATTGTGTACCAGTTTTAGGGTACTCAGGATCCTTTAGGGTCAGAAATTGGTCAAATCTGGACCAAAAATGTCACAAAATTGGCTTAAAATTCCAAACATTCACTTTAAGCAACTCAAATGATCCCTTTGCATCCGCAATAGCCATTGATGGCTACAGGGTGGTCACTCATTTTCCCCACAAAAGCCCAGTACATTGCAAATTTGTTTATAAAAGCCCAGTACATCGCAGTACATTTTTTTCCAAAATCCTAGTACATCGACAAACTTTTTTTTTTATATTTTGTAGTACATTTGCCGTCCCAGTACACGTGGTTCATTACGAGTGGCCACCCTGTTTATAACAGTTATAGAGCATCTGGGATCCTTCAGGGTCAGAAATTGGTCATATTTGGACCATAAATGTCAAAAATTTGGCTTAAAACTCCAAAACCACACTAAGGCATCTCAAATGATCCCTTTGACCAATAGCCATAGGTGGCAACAGATAGACATACAAGTATAATTTTATACCAGTTTTATGGGATTTGATATCCTTCAAAAATTGATCAAATTTGGGACAAAAATGTCAAATGTCAAATGTACTTCAGGGTTCCCTGAAGGATCCTAAAAATGATATAAAGTTATACTCCTATGTATGTTTTAACTATGTGTTTCCGCCAATGGCTATTGAGGTAGAAAAAGGATCATTTATGATGCTTTAAAGTGAAAGTTTGGCATTTTAGGATAAATTTGTGACCTTTTTTTTATCAAATTATCAATTTCTGACCCTGAAGGATTCCTAATACTTTTTTACTGGTATAAAACTATACTCCTATGTTTTTTATAACTATCTGTTGCCATTAATGTCTATTAAAGATGCAAAGGGATCATTTGAGTTGGATGAAGAGCGATTATGAAGTTTTAGGTCAAATTTGTGAATTTTTTATCCAAATTTATGCCTGTCATAACTATCTGTTGCCATTTATGGCGATTGGGGATGAAAAGGGAGCAGTAATATGCCTTGAAGCATGTCCTGAAAATGAGTAATTTAGGTACCAAGGATCACCATAACGACAGTTTTTAGGGGTGCAATTGGTTAAAAATCAATTATCATAGTGAAAGTCATTAACCACAATGCATATTTGTAGTCATTTAAAGTCATATTTTATCATTAACATTTGTGAATGCCACAACTTTGATTCAATTAAACCGAAGAACATATAGTAAAATCTACCTTATTAGCCTACTTAGGCCAAATTTTGCCAAAATTGCTCATTTTCAGCCATTTTCAGCCGTTGCTGGGGCGACAAGCCGTCAAAAATTATTATTTTTTAAAAAAATCTTGTTCAGGGGACCCATGGGCATAGGAAATAAGGGTAATTCAAAATATTTGAAGATAGGTTCTCGTACCCCTACCATATTTTCATCAAAATTGTCATTTTTGTCATTTTAGCTCATAAAATCGAGTTCGAGTGCGAGCGTAATTTTTTTTTTCAAAAAATCTATTTGAGCATATTTTGCACATATTTGGCAAAACCGTTTTGTTTTCATTTGAATTAAATTGACGGATGCGGATGTATTTGAAAATGCGGTTGTTTTTTTACAGTGCGTGCGTGTTACGGTAAACAGAAGATCAATTTCTCATGGCCTTATGATTAGATTAGCTTTGTAAACCTTCTTCATAATATTGGGGTCCCGTTTTAGTGAGTCTTATGTCAATTATAATTTTTCCAAAAATCTTTTCATTATTTTTTCTCTACTAAACTGCAATTTTTTTATGACTATTTTCAATATTTTGATAAATGACCCTATTACCCTCACATGGCATATAATATAATAGGTTGTGTTTATTTAGGATCCACATGACAGCGAAATGATGGCAGCTCACCCAATGATGTCAGACGTACCCGTCTCTACTACAAAAGACTACGCGTCTCACAATCCTTACGCGCCGCGTGGTGGTTACCCTGATCACGGTGTTGTTATCTCAGATAGTGTTGCAAAGAAAATAGGTAAGGAGCGCCATGAACTAGGAGCTATTATTTCAAAGTTATGAGGTTTTTGTGATATTTTGAACTACAAATTTACAAAGAAAATTAATAGTAGTTTAGTCTGTCAAATTTATCTGAGTCCATTTTTATTATTTTAACGATGGTAGTACAATTGTACAGATTTGAATGTATAGATGGATTTGAACAGACACTGTCTTAAACAGGCCTTGTCAGGAATATTTCACAGGCGCCCGGGAAAACGCGCGCCTAGACAGCGTATGGCACGCACTATTTCACGAGGCGCGAGAAAAAACTTAGTGCCACCTCAATAATGTTTCCATGAGACGTAAAAGGCATTGCTACATCATGGCGTTGAGCTAAAAGCGTAACGCAATTTATGGATGAGGTTATAACCGATATTAACATGGGGAAAATTATTATACGAATTACGTTTGAGGCGCGAGATGAATTGCGAGCGTGCGCGCGCGCGCGAGATCGCGTGCCTCTCGTGGCATGACCTGTATGTCTTATAGCTTAAAGAATGCTTTTAGAATGGTGTTTTAAATGGCGTACTTACTGACGGGACTTCTTTTTTCTATTACTGCAAGAGCTATTAACAGATGTTTCATCTTTTCAGGGCTTTACGATAAAGACTACCTAAAAAAGCTTGGACTTGATAGCAAGGACGAAGGGAGCGGAGAAGTAGAAGGCTCGTACGAGAGCGGATTACCAAAAGAAATTGGTAAGGGCAGTCAAAAAAATAACTTTTGATATTGTTTTGTAACTTCAATATACGACTCTTCTAAATAGTAATTGAAAACAAAGTACAGGCACTCAAACAGCTCTAAATATGTAAACAGCGAAATATAAAACCATACACGTTCTTTTTTTTATAAGAATTTCGTTTATAAGAACGTCCAGGCTGAGATTGGCTAACATTTTAAGAACATCATAAGAGGATGCCCAGGCTGAGTGTAAGTCAAGAAAACGATTTTTTTATTTAAAAACAATTTACTGATTTTTGTATTTTGTACAGCCTTTTAATTTTAGACAGGGCAGACTCTCTAACCACCTGGCACCTTCATGATATATAATTTTATTATTGTTGCGAATGAATAGATAATAAGCTTTAAAAAATGCAACTGGGCCAATTTTGAAAATGATGACGTCATCGTCCGCCTTTGTCAAAATTTTGACCAACCCAAATACCAACTATATACATATCAATCATGCTCATATATAGCTACTTTTCTTTTTTTTTTACAAAAGAAATGAAAATACGATAAAACAAAAAAGAAAATAAACAAAAGAAATAAACTCGTGTGTAGTAAATGTTTCTATTATCAATTTTCAGTCTTTTAAAAATGAATTATTAGGGTTTATAATAAATTCCAAGGGATCCATTCATCATCTGAGTCACTTGATATAAAATCGGATACTTCACAGTCGCTGTTATCACTTTCGCTAAAAACAATGTCACTTTTTTCATTTACATCATCATTTTCTGCAGTATAATCACTGTGTTGTTCGTATGCATAATCATCATCAATAAGTTGTTTAAACAACTTTCTTGGTTTGGTTTTTGACTTCGCCTTTCGTTTTTTTTTCTTGACTTCAATATCTCCTTCATCATCAGCATCGGTGTTATTTAGGCGTTTTTGCTTTTTGATGGGAGGTATTTGTAAACCTGTAAACCACACAGGGGTCATAGCTTCAACTATATCATTCCATTGCCAACCATAATTTTGAAAAGGCAATGTTTCAATATTGTTTTTGTCTGCATTCAACCATGTATAAACCTTATAATGCACTCGTTTGATTGCTTCAGTAAGCGAGCCCTCATCTGGTGGAATGGGGGCAGTTGACTTAGACTTAGGTATGTTTCCGTAGTCTTACCATTGTATACTACAAATCTCACGAATTCTTTAGCAAGATCAGTGGTCGACTGACAAAGCACCTTTTCTTTGCCGATGTTGTCAATCATTGACAATAAATTTGGTTTTTTTTGCAAGGTCTTGAATACTTTTAACTTTCCTCTTTTGAAAAAAGCCGAAGTCGTATCACACCCGGTGATAGCATGTATCTGTGGTAGACACACTTATTTCATCACCTATATTCTCAACAATATATTTTATGTTAATATAATTTTTATCACCATACTTCATGAACCAGTTTTTTCTTATTTTAAACTTTAAAGATGCCCTCGCCATCAGAATGAAGACATCGGTGTCTTGGCAAACGATAACAACGCTGTGGTTAGATTTAAGTGCACATAAAATTAAACGAGTGTCCGCTTCTTCACTTTCTAATTCAGTTATAACATTTTCTTTTAAGAAGTAGTTTTTATTTTCAGTAGTAAAGAAAAAAGGTATATTAATCAAACTCTGAATGTCTTTTATATGCAACGAACTAGCAATTTGTTTAGTTAGTACTGTCTTATTGATTCCGTTGCGCAAAAACAATTTCCATTTATCTCCTTGTTGCTTATGCTGATCGACTCCTTCAACTTTAATTTGAACACCTGCCTCGCCTCTTCTTAACCGTGTGCACCCTTTAACACTGTTTTCCAAATAAACCGTTAACCATGCCAAAACACAATGGAACAATATCAATCTTTTTATCCATTTCTTATATGTTTTTTGTGCTTTTACGGATTGTACAGCTGCCATGCCATCTTTAAACCAATCACAAAACCTTGGTGCATTTGAAACTGAGGCAGCTGAGTCATCTATTAAAAAATTTCGTAAAACAGATTTTGAAGAAGATCTTAATGTAGAGTCCGGTTCAGCAATCGCAAGAAAAAGGATAATTCCTACAGCTAGAAGATCCTCTTTAAGAACGCATTTATCCTTTTTCTTCTTTTTCTTTTTTCCTTTCACATATATTAAATTTGTTTTTGTTATCGCAATGAAAAACAAAACAAAACATTATTAACAATTACAGGGTCTATGACCTCTCCGGTTGAAAAGCATTTAGGAGATTCCTTGCTAAATGGATCCACCCCATAGTTATCAATAGTAGCTATAAGATTACTTACATGTTTTTCGTGTAGATCTTTACCGCCTTTAGTTTACTCCTTGTGTTGAGATTTTGTTTTGTATGCAACAATTTTTTTAAAAGATGTAAGCAACGTTGAATGAATGTGCATGGTCCTTATCCATGTATTTACACCAGTATAAGTTGTACTGAATCCTCTACGGAATGGTCCTGAAGCTGCTTTGTTAAAGGGGCACTCCCAGGGGGTACTAACCCCCAATTTTTATTTGCTTATTCGAAAGTCCTCTATTGTGCTAACCAAACAAAAAAAAACGCATCGAAAAA
>JAUKPT010003552.1:0-11932 GCA_032273505.1 Nanomia bijuga | reverse complement strand
GAATGTTACCGATCAAAATGATCGATCAAATCGAATGCTGTCCGATCATTATCTATTTTTGTCCGATCATTGATCGTCCTTTCGTCAGACGAAAAGGGGGGGGGGCTTGTAATACACTTTGCAACTACATAAAACTTGTAGATGGAACAGGGAATTGAGGAAATGATAACAATCATGAACCTATAAAATCTATATACACAAAGAACAAAACAATAAAGAAACAGATAAACAATTTACTTGAAAACGAAGAATATATTTTCGTATCAAAATGAATGTACAGGCGTAGTTTTTTTTTTAAAAGGAGATGATAAAGCTACTTCAGATATATATACCTTAAAAATTCAAGTAAATTTTCAGTAGTAAGCAAGGTCATGCAAATTTTCTTTTTACAATAATAAAAACCAAAATCCTTATCAAGACAGAATAATCTTTAATAACAAGTTGAAAAATAATGAAAAAAGGCATTCTTCATAAAACAAAGACAGAGAACGTATCGAGTTCTTCATTTTTTTCTATCTACACTTTTTGTTTGTTAAAAAACTATCAGATAAATACTTCTTAAAAAGATTTTGAAATGTGTAAGTTATACTGTAGAGATATAGCCAACAAGAAAAGACACAAAGTAATTTTCAAGATCACAGGTTAAGCAGCTACCAAATAACTATATACACAAACAAAAAAAGAAGAAATTCTTTTTTGATAAACTTAAGGGAAATTGGCTCAAACTTATGACAAAACTAGAATCTGACGAGTTAACACGATTTTTTGATAAGGTTGCATAAGTTTGTGGAACCAATTTCATGTCCTGAAAATCAAAGTGACAAGAAACGTAAATTTAACAACATATTTCCAAACAAAAAAAAAGAAGAACTTAAATTGTTTTATATTAGCCTCATATTTTCAAATTTGGGTACTATTGTGTACTAAAACATTGTTTCGTGATCTTGAGCACTTAGTGTCATGTAAACTTAATGTACAGGATAATTGTGAAAATACACCTATCAAATTTATTGCTAATGAAATTTTGAGAAGACATCTTTTTTATCATCCAAAACTTTCACTGAGAAATTGTCTACAAAATATTGGTAAATTTGCTGTTTGAATGGTTGAAAATTATCTCTTAGAAAAACTAATTGCAGTCACTTTAAAATGTTTTAGGGGTTATTGCCAAATTTTGGCTATTTTAGCTGTTCGATTGGTTGCAAATAAGATCAGTAAGAGCCTAATTGGTTATATTTTAAATGTCAAAATTTAATGTTTAGTTAAAACCAAAATTGATGAAAGCGCTTCTACATAAACCAATCAGAATCTTGATGATGTAATCTTTAACCAATCAATCGACTAAATTAGCCAAAATTTGGCAATGACCCTATAGCGATTTTGAGTCCTGTCAATATTATTAAGTTAATTTTCAACCAATGAAACAGCATCAAATAAATCTACTAGAATTCCCAAGACAAGATGTAAGCAAATAGCATGTAGTGTTTTTATGTACTCCTTCTTTTTAAAAGAATGATGTCCTATGCGTCACGAAAAAATAAAATATATTTTTTAATTCCTTTAAAAGTATGATGGATGAATTATAATGCATAAAAAGTTTTAAAATTCTGAAAAACAAATATATGTATGCAGTATTTCAATAAATAAAATAAAAGCGATAAAAAAAATAAACTAATAACTAATCGCAAAACTATCTAAAATTAAAAACAAAGATGAAACTAAAATATATCCTTCAGAAGAACATGATTTTAAAAATGTGTACTGTTTGAGTGGTTCAGTTATAGTAAACAATAGAAGACATTCCTTATATAGCTAGAAAAAAAATCTGTTTCAATTGTTCATGAAAGAATCTAATGATAATTTTTTTTTCTTTTTGGAGTAATCTTATATTTTCTTTAATGCTTTAATGATAATAAACATCTTCAATGTTTGAACGTTTCTTCATGGTGTAATGTAGTAAGTAACCTACAAAATACAGCAGTAATTTTTTATTTTCATTAAAAATCTCCAGACGCAGACAAAATAAATCTTATCAAATGCATAGCTAGTTAAAAAAATAAGCGTTTCTAATATAATTGTTTTAATGTTTAATTGACATCTTCGAATGTTTTGTTTGAAATTTTTCAAGGAAAATGTTTTCTTGATTGTGTTTTCCTAGCAAAAAGTTTCATGTATACAATAAATGAATCATGGAAATTGTTTAGGGACAGTTATTATTATTCACTCTAGTTGAGCAAATCCAATCTCTTGTCAAAAATCTGTTTGCAGCCACTTTCCTCTTTTTGTTTATGTTGCATAAATCATAAGAGAAAATTTAAAAAAATCTTTTTGGATAACTTCAGGTAATGGTCAATAAAAAAGAGAAAGTGTTTCATTAGATGAATTTGTCTTATTTGACCACTCGATTGGCTAAACATTGCATGCTGCTATGGAGAAACTAATTTAAAAGATTTTGGTTTTTATTTTTATTTTGGTAGTTTTTCTTCTAAAAAAATAAAAAATAATTTCTAACTAAACCAACTAGATAGATAGTAAGGTAACCTTCAACCAATCAAACATAATTTGGAAATGTTTGCTCATTAAAACAATAGGAAAACGCATTGAAAATTAATAATGAACAAAAATAATAAACTTAAAAGTACCATAAAATCATGACCTCTCATTCAAAACAATTAAAAAAAATTTAAACGTTTTTAAAAAATAAATAATGAAATATTAAAATAAAATTAAAGATCAATTACCATTGTCTCCAGATAATGCACTAGAAGTGGAAGAATTTGATGAAAATTTCACCATGGTAGTCTGTGAGGGTGTATTATTGCCACTACTAAGTAAAACAACATTTGTAGTAGTTTGTAATGAAAGCGGGGAACATATGGCAGCAGACGGTACATATGTTGCTGAATTTAGACTGATAAATGTAGGCGATTTGCTAGCCATATATCTGTTCATATCAGATGACGGTAAGGAATGTGGGGATGATTGATGTATACTAGATAGAACTGCAGCGTTTGATGCATTCACTAAGGCTGCTGCTGTTGTTGTAAAATTGGTAGAATTGTCATTATTATTGTTATTGCTATTATTATTAACGAGCATCACTTTACTCGTTGTTAAATTGTCACTCATCACTACAGACTGTTGACCACCACCAGGTAAACTATTCACTTCTTGTTGTGGAGATATTCGAGGGACATTGTTTTGAAATGTAGAACTGATAATTGCTCCACTATTTGGAGATATGTTTGAAATAACAGAATTTTTCATAAGTAATTGCTCTTGTATACTCTCAAGCATCTCTTGCTCTTTCTTCTTCTTTTCAATATCGAATAAATTAACTGTTGTTGAAATGGGCTGCATTGCAGGAGCAATTCGAACATAATTATTTGTAATACTAGCTATGGATGGTCGAATGACAGTAGTATTTGGGCCAGGATAAACGTACGAGACATGTGCTCCTGGTCTTGTTGTAGGTATGTACTGCATCATGGGAAATGACTGTTCAGTGTTTGGAGTACCAATGGGTATGCCGGGATTAACAGTCGTCACATATTGTACTGGAAGCGCATGAGAAACAGACACTGCGCGGGGCGAAAGTTGAGAAGCATTTGTCTGTACAGGTATCAAGCCTTGTATTTGTAAAGTTCGTTTCGTTGCATCTAACGGAGGTGTTATGACTTTATTTTGTACAGCAAGAGTAGCTAACGTTTGTGAGGCGTTGTTTTTATTCATTAAAACATATTTTGGTTGTACAACAGCTGGTTGAACTATGGCTTGAGGTGGTGACACAGAATAAGCACGCACAATTGGAGCATTTACCTTTGTTACAGAATGACTTATTTGGTTAGCATTTTGAGTTACAAATTGTAACAGCAGCATTTGTTGTCCATCCGCCTGTTGTTGGTTTTGCTGTTGCTGCTGCTGTTGCTGTGAAGGAGAAGTTGACACCATGTTAGGGGATATATTTACATTTTGTAGTGGTCTGTTTAAAGGTTGGATGTTACTACCGCTCGTCGTACTGCAAAGTGTAGCAGAAGGACTTGTCACCATAATACTTGTTTGCATCATGTTTTCATTCATTGCTGTTGCGATTTGTGTATATACATTGGTTGCAGATGGTTGCAACGAAACTCTTCCTAGATTATTTTGCATTGAAACAACAGGTTTAGTATTATTTGATGTTGAAATTGAGTAACCGTTGGAAGACGAATATTTGTAACCTAATTGATTTACTAAAGCTTCAGGTAATTGATTGGCAGAGCTGACAGTACGATTTGGAGGTGGTGAATCATAGGATGGTGATATATCAGTTTTTGACAAATTATCGTTTGATAATTTATTAGAATTTGTATTGGATTTTTGTTGCTGTTGTTGCTGTTGCTGCTGGGAAACAGAAACATGTAGAGACTTGTAGAATTCTTGCACTTCAGGTGAAACCTTAGACTCTTTCGACGACATAGAACTATTAACAGATTGCAATCGTGAATCAGATTGTATAGTTTTTAATGATGGAATTTCATTAGAATGTTGTTGCTGTTGTTTCTGTTGCATTTGTAACTGCTGAAGTTGTTGCTGTTGTTGTTGCAATTGAATCAGTTGTTGTTGCTGCTGTAAGAGTAAAAGTTGTTGCTGTTGAATCTGTAATTGTTGTTGTTGTTGTTTTTGTTGCTGTTGTTGTTGTTGCTGAACATTAGGTGATAGTGGAGATGGTTTTTGTTGTTGTGATTGTAGTTGCTGTTGTTGTTGTTGTTGTTGTTGTTGTTGTTGTTTAGGTTGTGATTTTGGTGTCTGTTTAACCATATAACCTGATTGCAAATATTCATTTGGTTGTAATTCACTCGCTTTTTTCACATCCACATCTGGAATAACTTTCTTGATATACTGTTTAATGATTGGTTCACTGGGAACATCAACATATGTATCAGGAACTTTAGTTCTTGGACGTCCTTTTGAATTAGATTTACGTACACGTTTTTTATTTCCCATTAAAGAGCTTGGGAAAGGCATATCAGCTGATTCAGTTTTAATGATATCAGTAGCAATACGATTCAACTCAGAATAATTTGATGATGCTGATGTTAAAGCCGAGCTGGCAGCTGCGAGATGGGCAGATGGATGTATAGGAGAAATAGAAGGTGAAACAGCAGATTTTGGAGATTTAATCGCCTTTGGAGAAGTTAAAGAAGGATTAACATTAGAAGCAATAGAAGAATCAGAAATATCAAAAGAAGGTATTGTTGAAGAAAGAATCAATTTATTAGCTTTACTTTCATTTAAAGAACTACTTTTGTGAATATCTTTATTTGCACTTAAATTGACTGAAGCACTACCACTAGGTAGGCTTGAAGCACCACCAGGTAAAGAATTGGATATCATTTTAACTAACGATGAGCTAGAACTATCAGTTGAGGTCTGTTTTGGAGCAACACTAGATTGTTTATTATTGAATTGCATTAACAGAGATGAAGTAGATGATTGTTTGTCATCTAATCCTGTACTATAGTTTTTAAATGTTGAATCAGATAACGCATTGATAGCTTGCATTCCAGACTGAAACATTTCCAATGGCGATGCACCAGTTAGTAGAATTTTCTTCCTGTCTGTTCCCTCAGGTTTTTCCTCATCCTCTTGACTGTTTTTAGTACGCCCTGAAATCGATAAGAAAAAACAAATGAATAGGAGGTTCATTTATTTATAAAAAAAGGCAATCAAGATATTTTGATTTGTTAAGGCTCGAGTAAAACAGGTTAAGTGAGCTTTTGCATATAAATATATTGAAGATTAAGATTTATATAGTCTAATCCACCTCTGTTGGCAGTTTGAAGACAAAAGTGCCAATAACTCTAGGTTCCTATTGACTGTTTTTTATCAGGGTTTTGGCAAAAAAGAGAGGGTGCTTTAAGAAGAAAAAACAAAAAATAAAAATAAGAAGGAAGGATTAGAAAAATGAAGAAGAAAATCAGTGACAACTAGATTTTCAACTGAAAAACACTGAAAGCATGCTTAGAATAGTGATAAATAACACAAGAAGCAAAAATATCTCAAAGTTGGACAAAGTCGAACAAAGTTGAAAAAGGTTTGACAAAAAGATCTTCATTAATGACTCGTTGACCATTTCCACACAAGTTATGGACATGTTTTTCATATATTCCAAAAAGTGGCACAAAATTCAATTTTTCTTGTTAACAAAAATAATATTTTTGCCAAAAATGGGTCTTATACAATGAATTTCAGATATGTATAATATGTATAAAAGACAAATGTTTAAAGCATAATGGAAATGAAATTTTTTAGTTTGCTAACAAATTTGAGCAGATATTGAGCAAAATTGAGTATTTCAGTCAGAGAGAAATTATAAGGCAACCAAAAGAAATATGTTAAATTCAATTAAAAGGGTGATTGCTTAAGTACTTGATTGATATAATATTAAAAATCGAACCCCCCTTGTTAACTGGATGGGCAGAAATTGAGCATCAAAAACTCAAGTTTTTTTTTAATAAATTTAATTGTTTTAATACTATTTTCAGACAGTTTTCATGCAATTCTTACATACTTCTATCAAAAAATAATTCAACTAAACCTAAAAACAATCTATGCATACCATTTGGGCAAAAAAGAGTGTTTTGAGCTCAATTTTGCATTGAAATTTCATGTTACTTAGAGGACCAGAAATAAAATTTTACAGCTTTTAGCCAATTATGTAATCAATTTGATGATTTTAACAGTCAATTGCATCAAGAAATATCAAAGTGGGACTATATCCACCTAGTGGGCAAAAAAAGAGTGGTTTGAGCTCAATTTTACATTGAAATTAATTGCGACACTAGAATCAAAATGTTTTTCTTTTTCATGGTCAATAGATTGATCAATTAATTGAACAAACTATCATAATCATATCATCCATTAAATGGGCAAAAAATGATGAAGTTGGAGTCAAATATAGTTTTCAATGACATTTTACTCATTTTTGAACTCAATATTTGGCCCTTTAACGTTAAGTTTCATCTTCGATACATTATTTGTGGAATTCCATATCTGTCAACACTTTATCTAGGTTTTTAGATGATTGTTGACAATTAGTTGAGACCTTTTTACCTTTTTATTCATTTATGTCTATCAAATTAAAATCTGCAAAAATTGAGCTATTCTTAACTCAATTCCTGCCCAATTTAAGCTATATTCATAATATGGAAGTTAAAATATATATAATTTTACACTATATCTTTTAATTGTAATCATCCTAAAGTCTTAAAGTAGGAAACCAATAGGCTATACAGGAGGACATTTTGAGTTTCAAGTGCTCATATTATGCCCATTTTTGACGATTTTAAGAATAATGCAGTGCCTATGTATGAGTCATAACATGACATCACCCTGAGCATGATCACAGTCCATAACTTCCATGATTTTAGGCTAAAAAGGCAATTGAGTAATTTAGTGCTCCTAAATTGCTCATTTCCTGCCCACACTTTAGAGCTTCATATCTCCTCTATAGATTCCCTCCAGTCAAAAAGAAAATTATACCTGGAATCCTTCTGTTCAACTTTGTTCGACTTTGTTCAACATTGTTGGACTTTGTTCAGCCTTGTTCGGCCTTTGAGCAAAGCCAGACACTGATGAAAAAAGTTGATGGAACTTGTAGAGGGAACCTTTTGAAAGCCCCAACCATTCTACTTTTAATGAGCATAATATAATATATGTTTTTAATAAACTCCATCCTCTTTTTTCCAAAACAGGGGTTACATAAGATAGATTAAGTTTGAGAATATAATAATGAATATTAAATAAAAATGCAGGTACTGTAAGACAAAGTTGTGCACTGTTAAGATATATACTTCGACAATAAGTATGTGATTACTTCATAAATACTTCGTCATAATAATTAAGTTTTTCAATGATATATTTTGAGCTTGTTAAAACATCATTCTGATATTCAACACATGAGAAAATTATGGGTCATTTTGATAATATTTGATATTTGATATTTTTATGTGTTTAGCAGATCCAACAAATGCTAATGCATTTACACAATATAATAGATGACACCAATTTAATAATAAATTCCTCCTAATGACTTATTATTCTCTTGTTTGAACGTCACAATAGAGCAGTTAAAATTGTAAGGACTGATGACATATTTCTTAATCAGCAAAATATCATATATGTGGAGCTCACCGACAACTTTAAGAACATGTTTTTTAATTTTCCAAGAATCATGTTCCAAAAATCATGTATCAAAACTTACGTACCTCTCCTTCTTCCACGTCTTCCACGTTGTTTCAGTGACAATGATGATGACATCAAGCTATCAAAATCTTTACAGGTATCACAATAGATTTCTTTTCTACACACTTCACCATCAGAATAACATAACTTGCTTGTTACTCTTGGATCAAAATTGAATAGTTCTTTCGGGCGTACTGGACACTCTAAACCACATTTACAAGTGTTTTCAGATTCCAGATACTCTATCATGTCATCATAACATCGAATACGACTTTTGTTTGGACTAAAATCAAAATCAATAATTTCAAAAAGATTAAAAAAAAAGATTTAACAAAAATATTCAGATGTGATTGACATTGAAAACAAGTTTTATCTAATAAATAACTGTTTTTGCAGTCAATTTTTCCCGAATAGGCCAAAAAAGCAGTTAATTAGTTATTAATTAATAGTTTGAACAAATAAAAAAAAGGGAATAAACTAGATTTTCATTTTTCTTATTACAAGTAACAGCTCAAGTTTAATCAACAATACTATTCTTGTTTCTTCAATCTTTAAAAAATCGATTCAAAGAATTAATGCCAATTGTCAAATTCATCCAATCTAAATGAAAATATTAATCAAAATATTTTCAAAACCAAAATATTTTTGTAAACAGAACTTCATGAAATGTCGATTTGAAATCATGTCTCGAATATAAGAAAACCGAAAAACTTGCCTTAAATTAAACTGTTATTTGAAATGGACAAGGATACACTCAGGATTTAAAATGGACATGATTACACTCCGAAATATTGAGGTTCAAAAATTGTTTTGCCAGCAAAATCAAAAGATAAATATATAAACAAATAGTTTTAATTTATTTTAATGAAATTAAATATAGTTAATAGACAAGAAACATACCTTCGCTGACCGCCATGACAGTTCTTCCCCGATTAGTTTTCCCGCCCTTTCCCTATGCGACATTTCGCAACCAATCAGATCACTAGATTTTCGCGCCGTTCCTTCTGCGTACATCCTTTAGTACATCCGCTGTAACCCTTCAAATAGCGGCAGTTTATCCTATCTTGTTGCACACTGTTGCCGTCATGCTTCATTCGAAAAAGATGTTAGTTTTGCTGTTCTGCTGCTACACGTACCTCCTTCTCCCGTTACTGACCCTGACCGACTTCACACGTAGTCTACCTGGACCTTCTTCTTATGCACCCGAACGAACGATGCTGCTGCTGCTGGACCTGCTGCCTCCCTTATGGACAACCAATATGCTTCACGGCCTCTAGCGGAATGGTTAGGCATGAGCCACGAAGCCCTATGTCTAGTAGCAAATGCCCACAATATAGCCTTAATGCCCCAGGAGCCCCTCGCTATCTCTCTTTTTGCCCATTTCTTTCAGCCTTCTAATTTTCCCCAGTCTTCCAGTCCTTCGCACTCTGTCTATCTGCCAATTGCTGTCCCGTCGATCTCCTTTTTTCGCCTGTCATCCCAGCCATCGCTGATTCCGTTGTCTCTTCTCTCCCTCAGGTTCAGTCCATCACTTCTTTTTCTCTGCAGTCAACGAACACGTCACTGTCAATCGTTCATTCGTCACACGTCCCGACTCTCCATCCAGACCCGCTTTCCAGATCGCCCGTCGTTCCTTTGGTTACCATGTTGTTCGACATCAGACAAAATCACCAATCGAGCAGCTTGACCTCCAGGAGGCCCTGCGAACTATCCGCTCAGACCAGACCGCGATCAGGGCTCGCCTGGATTCTCAGGATGCTGCAATTGTGGACCTCTGCCCCGCCATTGGTCTTCATGGTCAACCCGCCGTCACGTCACACGTTCCAGTCACACTGTTACCACAGTCACTATCCTCTGCTTGTACACCAATGCCGTCAGCGTTACTATCCTTCACGACACTTCTCGACAGTCACGTCACCGCCTCCTGACCTGTCATATCCGAACCTACTATTCGCCATGATGACTCAACTTATCATGTGCCACCTACAACTGCATCTGACGTTGAGGCGATCCGCCAGGGTAAGTTTGTCGATCTTTCTACTTTTCTTTCGTCTCGTGCCGTTTCCGCTGCCAACGGGATGTCATTTTGACTCAACGAGGACCCATCGGACCCTGATGGTTTACCATCTATTAACGTGGTCCCTCGGAACCCTCCGAGAGCGATTTTACATTTCCAGCAGTGGCTCTCCGCATTTCTTTCTTACGCTTCGCTCTATCTTTGCTTCTTCCCCGCTAAGGCCCCGGGCATTTTTACCTATATTTCTCACATTGCTCGCTTCGCCGCATCGTATCCTATCAGCAAGGTTACGTTGTACAACACCCTGTTTCTCCGTAGTCTGGCGCTATACCATCCTGTGACCTTTTGGGGCGCCATAGACCACGATACACGGGATTTGTGCTTCGTCTCTACCCCTTCTCTTAGTCCTCCAACCCCTACTGCACCGCCAACCTCTTCTTCCGTTACTCGTCCTAGTTCTAATCCATCCTTGACTTGTTTCCCTTGCCATTTGCCTGGTCATTTTGCTAATGGTTGCCCATTTTCTTCTGCCTTGCCTTCCCCCCTGCACAGCCTTACCGCCCCCCCCCCCCCAGCCTCGCCGCTCATTCCGGCCCCTGGCCCCCTCCTCTTTCTCCTTCGGCCCACCGTTTTAAGTTTTTTCGCACTATGCCTAACTGTTCCTTTTGCCCCATTTCAATTTCCCCCTATTCTTGTCCCGCCTGGTTTTTTGGTCATAATTTTCCAATTAGTCGGGTGGTACCGGGGGAATATGTCCCCTTTTAATTTGGCGAAATTGGCGGTATGTTGGTTGTATATCTGTATGTCTGGATGTTTCTTGTTATTTATTGTCTGTCGTGATGTTTTAATTCAGGTTTTGTTATAATCATAATATGAATGAGATATTACATTGTGTTTCAAATTATATATAATATGTATCAATATGTTTGATAATATGTGTGTATAATAAAAAATAAGGGGCCGACATTGCTATGGCGTGCCAAATATGTATATTAGAATTGAGGGGCCGACATTGCTATGGCGTGCCAAAATGTATATAAGAGAAAATAAGGGGCAGACATTGCTATGGCGTGCCAAATGTGTTTAATATAAAATGAGGGGCCGACATTGCTATGGCGTGCCAAACATGTATTAAATAAAATGAGGGGCCGATATTGCTATGGCATGCCAAATATGTTATGTATATATATGTACTAGGAAAATGAGGGGCCGACCTTGCTATGGCGTGCCAAAATGTGTATAAGAGAAAATAAGGGGCAGACATTGCTATGGCATGCCAAATGTGTTTAATATAAAATGAGGGGCCGACATAACTATGGCGTGCCAAACGTGTATTAAATACAATGAGGGGCCGACATTGCTATGGCGTGCCAAATATGTTATGTATATATATATACTTGGAAAATGAGGGGCCGACATTGCTATGGCGTGCCAAATATGTTATGGATATGTGTACTAGGAAAATGAGGGGCCGACATTGCTATGACGTGCCAAAATGTGTATAAGAGAAAATAAGGGGCGGACATTGCTATGGAGTGCCAAATGTGTTTAATATAAAATGAGGGGCCGATATTGCTATGGCGTGCCAAACGTGTATTAAATAAAATGAGGGGCCGACATTGCTATGGTGTGCCAAATATGTTATGTATATATATGTACTAGGAAAATGAGGGGCCGACATTTGCTATG
>JAUKPT010003551.1:0-11933 GCA_032273505.1 Nanomia bijuga | reverse complement strand
CCTCTAGAAATTATAGATCAAAATATCTATCAAATGAGTGTCCGTTACCAAAAGAGGGTTTTGAAATATGCTCATTTATAGACTCTCAGAATGAAGAAGTGTTATCATTTTAATCATTTTTTCTATATCTTTGAATTCTGTTTAGACAAGTTTTATTTGGGATGAATCGCGAATATCAGTAAGAATTTGAAATTTTTAATTCATTCTTTAATAAACTTTTGTCCAGAGCCAGATACCTCGACTAAAATGTAACATTCTCGGGCTTTGTTGTCCTGGCCTGTAAGATTTTACAGGTAAAACAGGGGCGTCGGTTAGTCAAATATATTGAGGGGGGAAAGGGTTAAAGAAAATTGACAACCACCATCGTTGGGCGATGGAAAAAAATTTGACTAGAACAATGTTTTGAGTATGTTTTAGCAATTGAATTACTCGGTTATGAATGTGTGAAATACAAAATTTAAAAAGCCTAAAAATAATTAAGGTGGGTATTATGGGGGGGTCGCCCCCTGCCCCCGTCAGCGAAGCTCCTGTGTAGACCAACCAGGTTCCCTTGACCAGCCTTGCTTGGGTTTAGACTTCACACCGCGACCCCGACACTCCGGCACCGGCACTTCACCGTTGATGCTAAATTAAGTTAGTTTATCGCGTTTAGCTTAACTGCTATGCTATTAGGTTAAAGCATAATCTAATTCTAAAAATGTCGCATTGGGCTATAGAAAAACGCGGATGACGGATGGCAATTAAAATTGAACCTTTATTTTAATTTGTTTATGGTTGCTGAGATACACATCACAACAAACAGTTCGTTAAAAATGATACACCCAGTGGCGGATCTGGTCCTTTTTCTGAGTGTCTTTAAGATTATGTCACTCACAAAAAGTCTTACCGAATACTTATCGTGGAACCACGAATCAGTGAGAAGCATTCTAAACGCCGATAAACACATGAGCCATTTCATGACCCATTTATCCCTTTTTATTATTATTTTGTTCAAAAAACTAATATTCGCTCTAAAATGAGTGTATTCATGAATACACTGAATACATTCCATATCCTGCACAGCACTGTTCCTTAGAGTCTCTTCAGTAAAGGGCACAGTTGGAGAGGGGTGCTGGTCCTTTAATCACTGATGTATGTTGATTAATCAAGTTTATCCTCGTAGAAATGGTAAGTAGCTAATGTGTTTCAGCAATATGAATTGCTGTACAAACAAATCTTCCTGTTTAATTAAACAAAAAAAAAACGCCATTGTATCGTACCAACTCAATAGATTGGAGCTTCTTAATAACTTTTTGAAGTCAAGCAAATATATGAGGATATGTTTTGTGTCGATAAGTTAGATTAGCATTAAGGGAAATTAGTACGAAAATGTTGAGATGCATTTACAGTAACATTTTAATAAAAACTCTTACTGGATAAGGCGCCCAAAAGCGCCCTTCAAACTCTTATGAATAAAAAAGATATTCAAAAAAACCTTCAAAGGAAAAAAAATGAAGATGAAAGTTTTGGATTTCCGACTAAAAACTTCTCTTTCAGGAGGTCAGGGAGGGGGAGGGGGCTGGGTGGTCGTTTTGTATTAAAAAAATACCAACCCGCTTCATGTGTCAGAATGAGGAAATATCGAAAACATGGAATGAAGAAATGCATAATTCCATTTATGAAAAGAATAGAATGCTGGTGATATTTTGATAATACATTGAAAAAGACAGTGAAGGGAAAAGACATTACAATATATAAGGTGGCTCATATATAGCTGGCCAAAAGGAGACTTTAATGTAAGAGAAACAACCAAACACAATATTCAAGCGGTCAAAAATGTGTCAATAAAGTAAGTAAGTAAGAAAGTTGTTTTGACCGTAGTCAAGGGCAACCCAAAGGCTCCCTTTTCTTTCGCTGCTACCTGAGAGTAGGGTGGGCGCGACCCTATCCCCGGTTTCCACCGCTTAATTCTTAATGCTGAGTAAGCAAGATGTCAGTGAGTACCAGTTTGTCTAAACGGCCGGAATACGAACCCATGATCACCGCTAACAGAATGCGAACACTCTTCCATTGTGCCATTGTATTTTATGACTAACAGAAATGGTAATTTTTAAACTTTTAATAACATTGGATTTCTTAACAAAACGTCCATTTTGATTATTCAGTTAGTGTTGAGTAATGAGATGAGATGCGTGCATTTATGTATAGAGGACAATATGACTGTTAAACCATACACAAAATATGACAACAAAATATGACACCAAAATATGACATTTGATTATCCAGAACTCAGGAATTCAACTCAATTCCAAGCTCAATTTCTATTGACCAATGCTAAAAAGTAACCCCTGGTAGAACAAAAAAGTGGACAAGAATCTTTAGGCCGGTGAAGAAAATTTGCGGTCCGGTAAATGGCTGAAAATTCTTCATATTGAGTCGGAAAAATACGACGTTTGCCAGGTCAACTTTGAATAAGATGAGATGCGTGCATTTATGTATAGATGAATAAAATGACAACTGTTGAACCATGTACAAAATATGACACCTAAAAAAGGTGTTTCCTACCAAACCTTTTGACTTTTCACTTACTGTTTTGATTGGATGTTTTTTACGGTACCGAGCTTTATCTTTTTTCATCTTTTCAAGCATGATGTTGAACAATAATATTTTACGCTGCTTCCTTCTCATATATTCTTTGCCGCCATGGATCTGAAAAATTATCATCTGCTATGAGAACCAGGGAAAAAACACGATGCAAAATAATGCAGATGGAATTTGATATGTGCAATAGTGCTTGAATTAATGTGTTCCTATACCAGCTATAGTTTTGACTAGTAGCTTTAAGTACACGAATGGATAAGTGTAAAAGTGCATCTGTTATGTGAAACGAAGAGTAGAAAACAATAAAAACAAGGCAAGAATCCAGTGGTCGAAATAAGAGATCTTTTTGGTCCCGGAAATTTTAAAATATTATGCAAATAGTTTCTCCTGGAGGACCTGAGGGAAAAAACTAGATTTTGAAGCCTTCCAAACTACTGAAACTGGTCATTTCCGCACATTTATCAAATGGAAATGTAAGGTTTTCACATATTTCTGCCGGAGGGTTTTACAATCCAGCCGGAAATCCCCGACTTCTTATTTCGAGCACTGTAATCATTAGCGCAAATTGTGAATGTACCAGCCGTCATCCTGAGGAATGATTATCTTTGTCATTTCCGAACATATATATAATTTATTGTCAACATTTATATCCAAATTTAGCGCAAGTTTTCAAAAATTAACATAAATAACATAAATAATTGACCAAAGAAAATAAATAATTCGTTTAACATTTACATGCAGTTCCACCCCCCCCTCTCTTCCCTTCCCCTCATCTTATTCCTCAATTCATATTTTTGTAAGCAAAAGTTTTAAATTTAAAGTTGATTTGTCTACAGAGCACATCTCAATAGTTCAGCACATGATACACGTGAGTGTCCAAAAGTTCCCCATGGTTTGTGTGGAATTCTGACCGGGGTAAATGAAATTAGGAACGGGCTAAATAGTCACTGGGGTGAAGTAAAGAATGACTCTGGAATAGACTTTATATTCGAAATTTGGTCAGGGTTGCAATTATTGTATAAAATTCACCGAGGGTGGATCTCAAGGGTGTTTATGGCTCCATAATGGCCAGCTAAATGATTTCGGCCATGGTTTCATGCATCATTCAAATGTTACAAAAATTTACGAAACGTGGAACAGGCACAATCTCTCCACTTGTTTATCGAGATAATGGCTTAAGTACCACCTAGTGTTTTGTCAGTTACCCGTCGGTATTACCTAACGATAGTTATTAAGTCCCGGCAAAAGCTCGAACGCACTTTACTGCATTGTTTGTAATGACACTCGCCTCTACCAAACGCGTCCCCCATCCACAAAGACGACGATTAATTTAAATAAATAGTGTTGAAAGGTGACATAGCACTCACTACGCGTTGCTAAGTTTAAACTTGTTATGAGGATGATGGCGATGATGGTGATAACGAATGAAGGTCCCAAACAATGCACTCGTGTACTTGATGTATTTAAGACGATGAAAACAAGTGTTTCCTTCCTGTTGTTTAGAAAATCACATGTTCATTTTCATGTTTTAGTTATTTGTTTTCATAATCAACATTCATTTTACAGTTATACAGTTCAGGTTTAGTTTCAGGGCCTTCTATAAATAATTAATGATGTTTACAGCAATTTTAGAGCAGTCCTCTCACAAGATAAGCAACTCGTGTCGAATAAGATCTAGACAGGTTGTGGAGTTAATTGTTTTGTGGTTTTTACACGAAAATTCTTTTAGTCGTGAGAAAATATCTGAGTGTTCTTGTTACTCAACTGTTATGTACTAATCATAGATGTGAAACTCACGGACGACCTTAAGTGATATATTGACAAAACATGTTTAAACACGTGTGAACACGGCTAGCCAATGGGTTGCTTACATTTAGCAACTAGTATTATTTTATAGAATTATGGAACTATGTAGTCCGGGAATTAAGGTGGATCAAAAGGTGTTGTTTAGTTTAAATAAATAAATGAATAAATAAATAGATAAATAGAATAGATCAAAAATAATCTATGTTATTCAGAATCTATTAGAATTTATCAGAATCCATGATTTGATATGTTTTTCGAACAACCTACGTCATTATTCATTGAGCACATGGATTACGAACGCGATGAATTGGTGCATATTAAAGTGAAACTTTCCTGGAATGTTCTTTTGAATGCATTTGTGTTATGTAACATAATAAGATAATATTTAGAAGAGATACTAATTTCTCATTTAAGTCACATTTCTTGTGGAAAGCTACTTCCAATTTTTGTTTCCCTCATTAATTCTTAAAATTCATTTCAAATGACTCAGAACTTTCTAGGGGATACATAGTCTTCCGTGACAATCAGTCTGGAAGTAGACTCGTGCGTCTTCATACTCTCCATTTAAGAACTATTAAAAGGTCGTTACACAACCGCAAAGGTCGTTATAAAAACAACATGAGCACACCACAATTTAGTTCTTCAATGCGCCTAGTAATCTCGTTTACATTCAAGTCCCTCCTTTTCTTTTATATCGATCGTTTTATTTTGTTTCAGACGAAATAAAGTCTACATTATTGTTCGTCATATAATATAACAAATTGGCCTGATGTCAAAAACATGTATTTCTCGGTAATCTCGATAATCTGGTCCTTTTTCTGAGTATCTTCAACTCACGACTATTCTAAACAGAAGGCTTAAATGGTCGATCCCAAACGATTGGATTTTGGTGACCCATTTTCATGACCCATTTATATACTATTGTTATTATTCTACTCAAAAAAGAAATATTCGCTCTAAAATGAGTGTATTCATGAATACACTGAATATATTCTATATCAGCCACTGATAATATTTCTAAAAATCAACAAAGCTTAGAAGACAATTAAGTCAAAGCCGCAACGGCCAATGTCATTCTGACCTTAAAAACTAAACTTAGAATAGACAAAATAAAGAAAATGTATTCAATAGATGCTACTTTACCTAGTACTTTACCAAAAATATCACGTTTAATTGCAAAATTCTACGTCTCCAGCCTAATGTTTTGTTATCTAACCAATCTCTAACCCAAACACTGTTATTATCTTGCAAAATATATCAATAATAATTTACACTATTGCTCGATCAAGCTATTTTTCTCACTCGATCAAAGTCAAAACAAGCAAAAATAAGCTTAATATAGTTTTAAAAGCTAATTAAAAATAATATAAGTGTATTTTTGTTTTTTTGGAAAATTCATGACATGTTTTTGATGATTCTTATTTTTCAACTTTTTGTTTGTTTCTTTTCGTATCCTTCACAACAATATTATTCAATATGGTGCATCTGTGACGTAACGGCAGAAATATAAACAAGGAACTAGAAAGACTTGTGACCGGACGTAAAAGTAAGCAAACCTTTGAAGCCGTTTTGAAATGTTAGTGTAGCAAATGATTTCTTTTTTAAGCTCATATCTAAGTCAGATTTAAAAACTATTTTTGGATTTCTAAATGTGTATTTTAAATATCAGATCAAGGCTCTTTGTACAGCGTACATTACTCGTACCCCAAAACCTGTGGGGATCATCTTATAATGTTGTCTAATTCATTGGTTGAATATTACATCTTGAAGATTCTGATTGGTTTGATGTTTTCACGATTTGATGTTTTATTAGAGTTAAAAATGATGATGACTGGCTTAGCGTCAAAGCCTTAAATTCTCAATACACTGAGTACTTTTCACTTTATGGGTTAGGTACCTAGTCGTGTCAGCAATTTCGTTTCAACTGTTTTCATATATTAAATTTCTGATTCTGAGAAAGTTGACTTTGAATCCGTCGGTTCAACCCATACCATGTGAGGGGAATTAGGTAGTCAATTGGTACCTGACAAAAGCACTAAATGAATCTGTTGTCCGAGGTTAGATTTGCTTTGCTATGCATGGACTTTTCCTTTTGAAAGTGGTTAATTGTTAAATGGTTTGGTTTTGCACTTATGATGGAACAGCCAAGCTCTTTACGTGCTTATCGAGGCAATTACTTAAGTCTCACCTAGTGTTTCGTCAGCTACCAATTGACTACCCAATTTCCCTCACATGGCATCGGTCGACCCGTCGGCATTGCCTAACGATAGTTAATGTGCCCTGGCTAAGAGCTCGAGTCAAGTGCATTTTATTGCATTATTTGTAATGACACTCGACTCTACCATTCGCGTCCCTCATCCAGTAAGTATCTCACGACGACGATGCTTGACTTACATAAATGGAAGTGTGCTGAAAGATGACATACCACTACGCATTGGTCAGTGGCTACTTACCACGCAAAGCAAATAGTTTAATATCCTAATAAGTTGATACTGGTTCAGGTATTAGACTAGTCTTTAAGCGTCACAAAGAATAATTTAGAATTTGGAACCACGTCTTATAATATGCTATACTATAAGGAAGTATCGTATAAAGTATAAATTGAAGTAGTATATGATAAAAGATCTTTTATTTCGTATTGAGCTTTGATTTGTCTTGTAGTATACATGGAAGGATACTTCTGCAGATGACACTACACGTAAAACTTTCAGAAAAAGTCCAGAACGAGTTCAAACTCCACTATTTTATGAAATGATAAAACAATCTGAACTGAAATGATAAGAACTGACGATTCAGTTGTTCGATGTCAAGTAGTTCCTTTTCGACGAAAACTTAACTCAATTATAAATATATAATTATGATAATATTTTCATTAAATTGATTATAAAACCATTTTGTCTTTTTTTGCTTTAAGATGTCCGTTTTCTCCCTTTGATAATTTCCTGTGATTATCAATGATAAACAGTTCTATTTCAACGTACTCTCTACGAACAACTGAATGACTAAATGACTGGATAAATGACGTCATATATTTCAATGGTTTCGGAAACCAACTTTATGCTTAACTGTATACAGTGAACTCTTTATAACTCGACTCTCTATAACTCGAACGATGTTGCTGGCACGGTGAACTAATAAATTCATATAAACAACTCTATATTACTCGAATCTCTCTATAACTCGAACACTTTTTGATTCTCGAGTTATAGAGAGTCCACTGTCGCTTATAGTCTATTTACGATTCAAAGTTGTTTAGGGGGTAACTGTAAGTAAAAATCGCCAAATCAATTACAGATATTCTTCTGCTGTTAACTTAATTCAGGAGCAGGTACCGTCCGTACTGTTTCGTATTATGAGTAATAATGAAATGGTGACATAAGACGTTCAACTCTCCATTACTCGAATCTTTCAATAACTCGAACACTTTTTGATTCCCCCTAAATGTTCGAGCTATAGGAGAGTCCAATGTATATGTTTATATAGTTTATATCGTTTTTATTTTTTCGAGTGTGCTAAAGAGGTAGAGAAAACGTTTTATATTCAGTGGCAGTTCTGGCCTAATTTCTGAGTGTCTTTAAAATTCATATTTACCCAAGCTGTTGGAAATTTTGTAAATTGAAGCACTGGAAACGCATGAAAACAAATAGTTCATATAGACCTCTTTTCCAGAGTGTTTGACCTCATTTTGAACCCATTTTGACAATTTGTTGTGCCAAATTAGTCTTGAATAATAAAAACCTGGCCCAAAATTGCTCTTATCTAAAATGAGTGTCTTCATAAAGACACGAAGGCACTCAAGATCCGCCACTGATACAGTACCATAATTGGAATTATCTTTGTCTTTCCTGCCAATGCTACGGGTCGATCATAATGCCCAAAAATTAAGATCTAATACATAATTCATAAAAAAGAATACTCGATACATCAGTCACAAGCTTAAAAAAATGTCCTTGGGTGGAAATATTCGTTTAAAAGTTTGGAAATATTGTCAAAGTCCTGTCTTCAGCAATTATCATAAATATTATGTCTTCTGTAGTAGATATTGCTAACAAATGTCTTATATCGTTTTATATCAAAAGGGTTCTTCAGATGTGGTGACAGGGTTTAAAAGGGTAGGGACAGTGGCGGATTCAAGGATTGCGGTGTCTAGGCTAAAAAGTAGAGCGCGGGGCCCCTCATGATTCTTCGTAAATTAAACTATATTTTTATAGACCTAAAAATCATTTTTAGGTTGGCCACATTACACTGATAGTAATGTTGGTACAAAGGTACAAAAACTGATGTGCCATTCAGCCGAATAATATATCAAAGACAAAAAAGAAGGTTCTTTGCGCGGGGCCTAACATTATGACCTGAAGCGCGGGGCTTAGGCTATAACCTGTTTAGCCTATTGGTAAATCCAGTACTGGTAGGGATGAAGGAAAAAGGGCACTATAAAAATAAAAAAAAGCCATTTCAAAAAGACATGCATAAGGCAACCTGATAAATATGGTTTTTAAAAAGGATCACGAGGATAGGGCAAACTTTAGAAAAAAGCAAGAAACTGAGAAATCTTCCCTGGGTGAAAAGGCACTTTCATGTATGGCACAAACCCCGTTCTTGTAACAACCAATTTCATCCCAACGCTCTTAGAACATATTTCGAAATGGCATGGGAATAGTTGAAAAAATCTTTTTTAACTTAATAATTGCTCAATTGTTTGAAAAGAACTTTAGAACGGACTTGTGCCAATTAATGGCGATATAAAGAGCTTTTGAATCCTCTGCTTGATATCCGGGATAAGGATAATTTACTTGACTTCCTGTTTACATTTCCTGTTGCAATATCTGTGAGAAATCTAAGATGGTAAAATTGGAAGTTCTCATGCCTAGTTCTATTAATATAAGTTTTTGTTTAAAGAGGAGATATTAATTGAGCTAACAGTTTCAATTTATACCTGATAAAGATATCTTAATGTAGGAAAAACACTTTATAATACAGGTACTCTAAGACAAAAAGGGCACTACATACTATCGAGCATGCAGCCATGATACAGCCATGATACAAAATCTTTGTTCCAAAATGCCTAAAAAAACACACTTTATAACACAGGTACTATAAGATAAAAAGAGCATTGCATACTATCATGTATGCAGCCATGGTACAGCCATGATACAAAATCTTTGTTCCAAAATGCCTCAAAAAAACACTTTATAATACAGGTAATATAAGATAAAAAGGACACTACATACTATCATGTATGCAGCCATGATTCAAAATCTTTGTTCCAAAATGCCCTCCCTCCTTTATCTAGTCCTAAGAGCAAAAAAACATTTTTTAACCTTAAAATGAGTAAGGAAAATCAATACTTCGAAAAGGTGACGTTTTCTTGATAGTCTGAAAGGTTTTTGCCTCTAAGTTGACAAGAGCTGGCTGCATGCTTGCATCTATATCTACTTTTATGACGATGCTTTTAATCACTTCAACATAAAATGTTTGATGTCTTAAAAACGTCAGAAATCTTTCTTGCAATTATTATACCATCAAATATCAGATCGAGTGTGCCATAAGTTGACATGTGGATTTTCAGTTTTTCTGAAAGTGCCTTTTTGACCACTGGTGCCCTTTTGCTCTTAGAATAGCAGTAATAAGAATTTTAAAAGAACATTTAGGCTGAAATATGGCCGAAAATAAAAACAGATTTTGAACAATTCTTGGCTTTCTAAGGCAATACCAGACAAGAACCGGTGCAATTTTTCAAGATTTTTCTGGTTCTCATGAAAACCCTTACTATCACACAATCAATTTTTGACCCAAGCAAATAGTTTCTCATATGATTCGGCGATTCTTCATTTTTGAAAGGAAAATGTGCAAATTCTATCTTTTTACTACAAAACAAATTTTGCAAAAAAAACACAACAGAAGATGAATAAATTCCTTTAAAACTTATAAAAGATTCATCTGGGAATAAAACTATATCTCCTCACACATAACATATGAGAAAAGTTTTCAATACAAAGATCGTGCTAATACAATCAAAAAGGTAATCATGGTATCCATGACGTAATAATTGACGGCAAAAATCTTCTTAGCTATTAGAGCATCTTGCCACCATTAATGGCGGATATGACAATAGCTTATTCTTCACGGATATCATGATTTTTCTTTGTCTGAATTATAATTTCGATGACACGAGATCTTTCAAAAAATTTTAAAAATTCTCAAGATTTTTTTTCTTTTATCAAAAACATGTTTATCGCCACTCCCAACCAGATTCTCTGAATCTGTATGACATTCTCTCACAGTATTTGAATGTATCAGCAATATCTTTTCAATTGCCTCTAGACATGAAATATGACACAGTATCATCTATAATGCATCTTTCCATATTTAGTTCTGTTGATTTTGAAAAGATTTATGAAATGATTTATTGATATGATAAAAAAAAATTGTATCTAAATCCATGCTGAGAGAAAAATCTTGAATTGTGAAGAAATTGAGTAAAAAAGCATGAGGAATAGGTAGATTGATGAAGAAATATCGTGCGAAAGATGCTGAAGTAGATTATTAAGGAAAGATAAAGCAGACATTAGGAAAGAAGGTAATGTAACGGTTTAACGCCAAAATTTTGGCTATTTTAGCCGTTTGATTGGTTAAATATTACATCATCAAGAATCTGATTGGTTGAATTTAAAATGTCACAATTTGATATTTTGTTAAAACAAAAATCATAAAAGCGCTTCTTCATGAACCAATTAGAATCTTGATGATTTAATCTTCAACCAATCAACAGATATATAAATGTAATATTTTGAGAGAAAAAAAACAGGAGGAATAGAAGGAAGGATATACTGAAACTCGAAATTTCAACTTTATTTTTTTATTTTTTATGATTTTCATCCATTTACATATTTTACATTCCCGATAGAGGCAGTATATATCAAGCTCTACTAACGGAGATGGATCAACATTTTACTACACATATACAACATTTAACAATTAACGGAATCCATTGTGGAACTTAACTAACCAAGAGGGATCACTTGTGGCGGACATTATTTCAGTGATTGATTTAATTAAATTACGGGGATCCAGGAGGGATCGAACCTGGGTCGCTCCGTTGAAAATCATGCAACCTAATCACTGAGCCAATGAGGATTTCTTCCTTGAAAAGCTCCCATGAAATAAATTCAGTAAAAAGCTCTTCCCGTTTATCCCCTTTGTTTAGAGTAGATTAAAATTCAATGATTTATTTGTTATCATTGCAGGTAAAATCAAAATTTCAAAATTTCAAAATTTATCCTTCCTTTACGCCCTTTACGCATTTGACTGCGCGCTCCCTCTTCTTGCGTACTACTTTCTGGATGCCTCCTCTTAAAGTAAAATCACTTTAATGAATTGTATAGTTTAAGCACCATTTTTGGCAAATTCAAGAACCTCCCTCCCCATTATACACATTCGACTATGGAAACCAAAGTGCCCTTGCAATATCTACAAGATGGGATTAGCTTGATTTTAATCTCTTTATTTTATCTCTCTTTTTCTTTGTATGTACATAATAAATATTT
>JAUKPT010003550.1:0-11938 GCA_032273505.1 Nanomia bijuga | reverse complement strand
CAAAAATTTTTGTTCGTGAGAAAACACGACGTAAGCCTTTGCGTCAAACGTAAGAGCTCACGTTTTGACGTGAGTGACGTTAACACGTTCACGTATTCAACGTGAGATGTTCGCGACAAAACTATACGTGAGCTCCGAGAATGAATGAAATTTAAGCTTTACGTAGTGAAATTAAACTTTTTTCTTTTGATTTTATATTTGGCTGGGGAATAGTGGAAAAGAGTTTTAAATCAATTTTCGATTGGCGGGGGAATTCTTTCACGGCAAAATATTAGAACAATGGTGGCGGGGATATGGAAAAATATTGAACGAGTTCTCAAACAGAACGAGCCAGTGATATTTTCATATTAAACCGAAAACCATTTCATCATGATACAGTTGCAACTGTAAAGAAAAAACGTAAATATTTCCGGCCAGTTTTTCATGTTTTTTTCCTTTAAACTATTATATCTCGGCTTTTATGTATGGTATGGACTTGCATTTTTCAGGGAATGTAGGTAATAGCATGTAGTTTGCTCTACATTTTTTCAAAAAACTTTCGCTACCTTCTTCGTGGTGTTTTCTTCCTTTTTAATTTTTTTTGAAGTGCTCGGAAAACCATGAAGATATGTTCAGTTTTTATTCTAATTAAGCACAGTGTAAGAAGGTATATTCTCCATGCTACATTAAATTGTTAAAAAAAAAGTCCGTTTACTATAGTAGTCTATGCTTTCACTTAAAAACTCAAGCAGGTGAAACTTCTCAAGGGGCCGTTTTCATGCTACTTTAAATATGCCATAGAGAATGGTAATCGCCTTCACTTTGCTCAATCGGAATGAAAAAGAAACAATTCTTCCCTCTTAAAAAATGAAGAAGGTCGAAAAAAAATACGAAGAATAGAGAAATATTTTGTAAATATCACAAACCATTCTACATATTATCTTCTACATTCCCTGAAATTTTTAGGTCTTTATCATAATTAGAAGGCGAGATAATTGATTAATAAGAAAAAAAACATTAAAAACTGGCCTACGCTAATTCATCGTAAACCTCGAGTTGAACGTCCGTTAGTTCTAGTAGTCTATGCTATGATCAAATACATTTATTTTATCAATTTTAACCTTTATTCGATCAAAATATTGACATTTTTGACTTAATTTGACCGAATATTAGATTCTTTAAGCGACTTTTTATGTTCTATTCTAATGTGATTGTTTAATGGGTTTCTATTTTTCATTTTTGCTACACTTCTCGTCTTTTTTTGAAATTTCTTGCATTTATTGTCATACCATTTTTTTGAACCAATAAGAATCACAATATGTAATAAAATCCCGCTCGTTCAGCAGGGTTACGATCGCGTTCGGAAGCAACAGTTTGAAGACTTTCACTTGAATTATTTAAGTCGTTACACAAAGAAATTCGATTGGGGCAAGAACGCGAACAAACGTATTTTCGATGTGTTAGAACGTGAAAACATCACCGAGTTCATAGAAGTCGTAAAATTATTCGAAATTAATAAGGTGTAGTTTTGTATATCCATCCGTATGGTGTCCCGCATCAGAGAACTGAGTATATAACCAGGATATTTTTGCAGGCTGGGATGTGGCATTTCGTGAAAATTGATTATACTAAAGTTAGTTTTTTTTCTTGTTGTTTTTAATAGACCTTTTTACACGGTTTCCCCCGAAGTGCATTCAATGTGTAACATTCTACGTAGGTCAAAATGACTTGATTCACACCTAGTGTTTCGTCAGCTGCTAACTGACTACTCAATTTCCATCACAAGGCATGGGTCGACCCGTCGGCATTGCCTAACGATAGTTTTATTTTGCTCTCACTAAAAGCTCGAGTCGAGTGCATTTAATTACATTGTTTGTAATGACGCTATTGTCGGCGTTCCACATCCACAGCAAAGAGTGAATTTGGGTAAGGAGATTTTCAAGTCAAAAAAATCTATTACGTAAATCTTTTTGTCTATAATTAACTAGGAGAAATGATAGGTTTTGACGCCAGGCCTATTTTTTAAGAGGCGCCGATCGTCGACGAGATAACTTTTCTGGACGACCAAGTGTCGATAGGGACCCCTATACTATTCTCCCCCGTCTATATAGTTCGAAACCACAGAAAGCCTTAAAGATATTATATGTTTTAGATGCAATCATTACCAAGACCTTTCTCCACGGCGTGTGGTACGAAACCCTACCAAATGGTGAAGATGAAGGGGAGTAAGGAACTGCTCCCTTACTCAAAGGCGATGTGTATTCTCGACTGTTTCCTTGTGAAGCAATATGAAAGATGTGGGTGTGTCGGATGGGTCATTCGAAAACCGAAATAGATATTATAAGGGTCGGGTCTTCCACGAAATCTACCAAGGATATTTTCAGTCTGGAATCCAAGGATATTGCGGCGGATATATCCGGCGTAAACAAACTACGTCAGCGCATATCCGGCGTACAAAAACCGTGAATTCCACGCTGGGGGTCTGGGGATATTTAAGGTCTGAAAAATTGAATTGCTCTACTTATCTGAAAATCAATGCGGGTCTAATTTTTTCCCTAACCATCTCCCTGGTCCTGCAGTAAGGCTGTGCTCCAGCAGTACGGGGACGGAGAATGAGGGTCACGCAAAAAAGTGATCAAAAAGCCATATGAAAGATGTGGAAATATATCATGTAGAAGGTAAACTTTATTAATCCTATTTGGATTGAATTTTTAAAAAAGGTTCCGTAAGGGATTTTCTGCAAATTGAGGTGAAATTTGCAGTTTGATTAGTTTAAAATTTCATCATCTAGAATCTGATTGGTTCACGAAATATTTAAACCGACAGTTGCTCACCCGTCAGATGCTTACCTCACCCGTCAGTTCCTCACTCGACAGTTGCTCATTCGTTATGATGAAAAGATTTTTATCTGATTTTCTAACCATAAAGTTTACTGAAAATCTGCTCGTAGTTAAGCTAGGACAAATCAATTTAATAAAATTGATATCAAATTTTCAGAAGTTATTTATATCCCATCTGATGACTATATTTTTGAGCAGAACTATTTTTCCATGGTACTTTTTTCAATGCAAAGCAATACCTTTTGTCGAAGTTTAGGTTCTACTTTTTAGTTTTTCATCCAGAGAGCTCTAGATGAAGTTTTTATCGGAAGTACAATTTCGTGTAGATACTTTAGTAATTCCAATACCTACTGTCTTAGATGTAATGGGTATTTTTTATCTTTCAGGAAAGTATTATTTGGAATGTTAATCTTTCGTCGCTGCCGAGTTTCCCTAAAACCGTAAATATCCCAAAATCTCACAAAATTTTAACAATCTTTTGATCTGTTTTAGTGACATGCAGATTTATCACCCTAAATTAAATGCTTAAACAAACCCATTAAATTTCGTAAGTGAGATAAGTTTCTTTGAATTGTTTTTTTGAATTTAATTCTTCCTCATTCCCTTCTTCTTCGTTATCCTCTTCTTCTTCATCTTCTTCTTTTTCCTTTTCTTCTTCTTTTTCTTCTTCTTTTTCTTCTTCTTCCTTTCTTTTTTTGAAAATGTTATCATTATTTTGATTTTTTTGAATAATTTGACTCTGTTACTTCAATGTTGTAGGCACAATCTCAATCAATAAAAACCACCTTCTCAGAGAAAGATTATAACCAGTTTCCTCATCAGTGTGAGCTTACAATATGTTCCTCGAGGCAGTTATTTAGAAATATGATTATTCGTCTCACATAGTAGATTATCATGTTTTTGAAGAGTTGGAAAATTTTTTGTACTAAAAAACAGGTTTAATTCTTTGTCTTTTTGACACTTGCACGGGTCGGCTGTATAATGCCACAAAATTCTATAGTAGATTATAAGAAATTGGTAAGAGTGGTAAATGTATTAGACTACTTTCGACTATCAAATAGACAACCAGGATGGAATCAACGTCCACTCTAGGAAATTTGTTCAAATTAATAAGCGTCCAGCATGTAATAAGCATCTGTCATTAAAATTTTGTTGAATATTTTGTTGATTTTGTTGGATTTTTTTGGATTTGTTGGATATTGTTGGATTTGGTTGGGTTTCTTTTTCAGGAATTGATAAGCGTTCACGATAAAATAAGCGTGTTCATGGTGTAACTTTCTTTGTGGGAAGAATGGACGTCCATTTTCGTCTATTCACTAGTCTAGACTACACGAGAAGGCGAAATATTATACCAAATTATTCCTCTAACAATTGTCTTTGGAATTTCATTCATTGTTAATATTGCACACTTTGGTGAAAATGTTATAAAATACCCCACTTTTCATAATTTAAACGTCGATCTTTGGGGTCTACAGATAAATTTTCGTCATTTTTATTTGTTTTTGTAACTTGAAAGTTTGCAAAATTCTCGAACAGCACCCTGTATATTGTTCCAAAATATTGAACAGATCACCAAATCTCACCTTTGGACTTCTGAGAATGCAAATAGTGTTCGTAGATATTTGTTAAATACATTTTCGTGCTTATATGATGATATTATTGAAAACCGAACCTTTTGAGGGATACCTCCTTTCTGTAGTCGAAACACCTGTATGTATTAAATAAAAATTAAATTGAACACAATGAAACCGATATTTTTAAGTAGAACATTAAGAAACTCATGAGAAACTTTAAGGTCTCAAATGAGTGGATTTTTAAGACACTTTGAGGGCTCGACCGATTTGCAGTTTCTTATTAAAAAAATGAGTGTAAGACATTAAAGATTTAAAGAAACTTTCAGGAGATTGTTAAAGATTATGTTCTTCTGATGGTGATTCCGTGACTGACCTAATTGATCTAAGCTCCACTGTTATTCCCTTCATTCCTACCATTGTACCATTTTTCATTAAAAGCATATTCCTCATTTTTTGCAATGGTTATTTCTATATCCCAAAAATTAAGATGGTTATCGTTTTCTAAATCCGATTTTGATCAACGTTCTTCGTACTTCTCGGCTAAAAGGTAAATGTCTATCAACATAATCTAATATGCTAGATGACCTTATGCAATGGAACCTCTCGGAATCTCTTACGTGTAGTTTGTACTTATGTGATAATCTATTAGAAAAAACATGCAAATTCATAGCTTTTGAAGTAAATTGGATTTAATGAAATCTCACATCAAGAAATATGATCTAATTAGAAATCGTTTAAAAAGTAGTTATCATCTAAACGGTACGTAGATGATGTAATACGCACATCTGATGGATATTCTCACGGTAGAAGGAATGAAATGAAGATGGGTGACGTTTTCATGAATTATGCTTTGCTGACTAGAAATGAACGACTTAAACGCTTTTGAATTTAGCTGGCAGAAATCCGTTTCATTCGAGCTGTATCATTTCTTATTGTCTCATTACCTATAATATATCGGTTTTTGCTTATTAATATTAGCAACTTTTTATTCTTTTTGTGATTTTTCTCATTCGAAAGAAACTCTTGACTCAAAAAAGAGAAAAAGCAAAAATCTCTTCCAATCGATCAACGAAAAATTCTGTGGATGGATACACATGAGAAGTGACATCTTCAACATTAAGTAATAATTCTGAAAAATCACAATTGAACTCATATATAAATCAAGAAAGCTAAACCAAATAGATTATGATACTATGGTATCAAATCATGTAAGGAATTGTCCTTATTCTAGATCATATTGTCGTCATGACGTCGTCGTGTCTTCTTGTGATAACATTAAATTGTAACTTGTACATTAACGTTAACTTGCTTTGTAATTTTTAGTCCTTAGATGGTGTAACTACCAGACGAATTAATACATAGTATTTTTTCTTTTCTGAATATCGGAAACTAAATATGCATCTATTCGGCCTAACTTTCTTGATTTATTATCTGAAATGGTCAGAAGGAAACGGATTTTGAACCCTTTCTCCAAAGGTGAATTGACATAATGGATTTATCCTTAGCAATAAATATTCCAAATTTATATATTTGCGCTAGAAACTTTGATACAAGTAAAACGGGCGCATACTCCTACATTTAATATCTTTTCGTTGGAACAGCATGATTTTGAGCTTAGAGCTGCTGTTCAGTTTCAGCAAATATTCAACTTGGTCTCTCATTGTTTTCTCACAAGAAGCCTGCCTGCCTATAAACCTGGTTTATACCCGATATTGTACACATGATTTCGCCAACATATTTAAGACAATGTATTCTGTGCCTATTTTTGGTTGAATCGTCTAATGGTCTTTTGAGTTATTTGGGAAAATACCATAGTAGAAACACGGAATCGTCTACCTTTTAACTTTTTTAAACATAGAAAAACGGATTTTTTAGCGCTCTCTACCAAACACATCAAATCTTTATTTTGCTATTAGGTTGGTACATAATGAAAAGATTTTTTTCTCATGTTCATGGTAAAGTATGCTCTATCCAAATTCATGATATCGGTTCTTAGTTGTTTAACGATTTGCATTGTGAAACGAATGAACTGATAGTAAGACTAAAATAAAACAAAATAGATTATCAAAAAAGATGATAAAAATAAAGAGAAAAGTATCAATTTACCATCCCATTCAACCTGACATTAATCTCTTAATAATGAAATGCGCAAAAAGGCTGACTGAGGTCGTACTTTTTAAACCCTCATGTAAATTTTGCCAATGCAGTGACACTAAAGCCTTTGATGTTGGATAAAATGAAACTCAGCCATATATATATATCAAAAGGTTCCTAAAGTAAAGTTTACCTAAAAATCTTCAAGAGAAATATACCTAGATTTCAATACAAAGACAACACCAAGTTAAACTATTATCTGTCTTTTATTTCAAAAGATTCCCTAAAGGAAGGTGAACCTAGATATCTCTCAACGTAGCAATGGAATATAGGTATCAAAGGTATCATCATCACCTAGATTATCTAACCAATACCTATCTCATCGTGGTTTCTAACATTTATCATACTTCTTTTTGTTTTCTCACTTTTTATCATTTGATTTGTATCTCGACGTACAGAGGGACCGACAGTACAGTGTTGCCCTCCTTCCCTCCGCCTATAATCCATTTAATGTATATTAACTTAAACCGATAACAGCTTGGCTTATCTAAGAAACTTGACAGTATTTTCCGCCCTTTCTCGCAATTTCGTGCGTACACACAGACCCTGTACGAGGACTATTTTCATAATACAGGTTGATACTTTGTACGGGTGTAAATCGTTTCTTATTTTTTATTTAAGAAGAGCTCTCAATAAACATGCATGGCAGGAAATGGGAGGCACCATTGGGCGATTATCCATTTAAGATAAGAAGTAAATGGTTGTTTCAATGAAATTAAATTGTTTAAGTTAGAGATAATCTTAAGTTGAATGTACACGATGGAGGAATTTGTTGTGATAATATTACCTTAAAATACGTTATTAAATCATTGTCTGTGATGTTGCAAGGTTTATTGTTTTTTTACACGAACACTGGCATTGTTTACAGATATAGAATCAAGCAGTGGACAGTTTTGACGTATAGTTGATAGGGTTATGACCCAAGCTATAGATAGTAGAAAATAACCCTAGTGACAAATAAGATATTATAGACTAATTTTTCATAAATTATATTTTCTTTTAATACGTATACTGGTGCACAGTTCAGTTACTATGGCAACTATTTTAGGCGTTCTAAACAAGATTTAAACTACGGATGGGTACTTTCATATAAGGTTTAAGGTATATATCCTTCAAATGGACCAGTATCGAGACCTCGTAGAACTCATGTATGCCTCCGCAAGACTTGATCAAAAATATATTTGTAAACAAAAGGTGATGATGCATCTCAATCAAAAGAAGCCAAATAATGTAAATTTTAGTCCAGTTTTGAATAAAAATTAAGGAAATCACGAGCACATGATTCAGACTAGTATAGACTAGTATAGAAAGGTCACTTGTCCATAGATCTTTTTGTATTCTTTTTCAGGTTATTTTTGGGTTTATATCCCACCTAGGCTATTTAAGCGCTCTTTTAATGATAAATTGCGCGTTTGAAGACAATTTATAATTACTTGTTAGTCGCGTACCACTAGCTTCCTAGATTTGTCTCGAGTATATTCAATGAAAATGACGGTTTGGTGGGTAAGAGATGTGTGGGGAGAGTGATGTTCTTTAACATTTTTTCTATTTTTTGTATATTTCTCGGCTTTTTCGTCAGCAAGTTCGAAGATGTTGGTCCAAGAGCAACACACAAATAGAGATAGTGTTAATACTCGATTTTTGCTTTTATTTTTCCTATTTGAAGGGCCTTTTCTTCTGGAGTAAATTAAGGGTTTGAATAAAACATCTTATGTAAGGCAATATCTGATATCTTTTAACTCCTTCATCAATGTAATAAATCTTAACCTACTTGAGTCCCTGTTTTTTTTATGATGTGGAGTAACCAGTGAAGCTCTCAACTAGATATTTTATGACTTTTCCTTAAATCTTACGGGTAAAAAAAGATTCTCAGGGTTACAGATTTTGGCAATTGTCGTCCGTCATTCAAAAATGCCGTTTTTCAAATGGTAGCAGGATTAATCCATAAACATTAAAATAAATACAGTCAACTTGTTTCCTTTCTTTGTTTGTAAACCAGTTATGTTTCTAGAAACACTACATTGACTTTTTGGAAAATAAAGATATTATTTCTCAATTTGTTGCCATGAAAAGTCATAATTCTTTAATTTTTTGAATAATTATGGATAATCAGTGACATTACTTTTTGATTAAGATTTTTGTTTTTTTCTGTCCCAACTGTTTCTACTATAATAGGCAACATTTCTACAAAGTTTTATCAAAAACTTAAGAGGTTATGGTTGGTTGCCTAACTTTATAGATTTTCTTAACTTTGGTAGCATTTTTTTAAAGTTTCCAAACTTAATTAGTTATTTTTGCTTATATTTCCGGTTAACATCATGTCATATCTCTTAAAAGATTTAATTATAACAAAAAAAAACACCTTCCCAGTCTTCACAAGCTTTACCGAATCGAAGAAGCCCATATAAAGTAGGGTTAAGATGGCGCACACCGCGGTAATGAGCACAAGAAAGGTGGCATAAGAATACGATACCAGAATGAATATAGACATGAATATAGTATTAACCAAAATATATCAGTGCGGTACTTAAGACATCAACTTGACTTTAATTTGATTGACCAATATTCTTTTTTAATATGCAAGTCTCTAATAAGGTTTGCATCGATCTTCCTCGATTTTCTTTTGATTTAAATTGTTTTTCGAAACCTGTCTTGTACTGGTGTCCGATTCTTGAATAAATCTCGTCCACAAACATCAACCTTTTAGTAAAGGGTATTAAATAAATTTAAAGAGGTTTGAGGACACAGTGCCACCTTTGCGGACACCAGATGTTGTTTCGAAGTAACCAGATCCTCTTTACAAATTCTGTTTTTTATAAAATTCTTCAATTATTCTGATACAGTTCCTCAGTTCTGTTGAAAAACGTGTAAAATATCCAGCATTGGATATTGGACATTTGGCTATATACCAATGATTTACTGTAAAATAGAATTAAAACAGATCACATGTATGCCAGAAGAATGTTGTGCTCAGTTCAAGATTTAGTTGGCAGCGAGAAAAGGCTGAAGACTTGGCAACATATTGCCGATCACTTCAAAGCCTCATCTTAATTAAAACAAATCATAAAACGGTTTAAGTCGGATTTTCAATATGTATGCTTTCCTTTTAATGTTGATATAAGTAGTGTGATTTTGGTCGATCTGGACCACTTTTTTGTGGCATGAAACTCGTCAACCTTACCGAGCGTATTTACAAACCGAAAATCTTTACCGAGAAGATTTGTAATTAAGCGCGACCCTTAATTGCTTACTAAAGTCAGATTATAACCCTCGACCAAAAGATATTAAAGAGATTTCAATCTCGACAGTTGCTTTGCGTCCGACAACATTTTTTTGTTCCTACAAACCAAAAAGGGACAGAGACAGAAAAAGCAATCATGCAATTATGTATTTTTTTACCATCTTACAGATGCCATGAAAAGAATCATTTTTAGTCAAAAGTACTTTTTATTAGAATCTGACCATCTGAATCTTCGCAAGAATTCTTTAAAAAAGAAATCTCATTTTAAAAAAGAATTTTTTCATATTCCTGGTACTAATTATTTTCTGGTCTGATGCGTTGCTTTACTGCAAAATGTGCTACCTTCCTTTCACATTTGTCGGACCTTGGACATATAAGACAAAAAGTGTATTTCACTTTCACAAAACTACTGCCGATCTATTCGTTAGACCTTCTTCATCTAACGTGACGCAGGGAGGAGGATGTGTGGTTTGTCTAATACGATACTGTTCGTTACGATAAAAGGGGGATGGGGGTGGTATGGGGTAATTATACTGATGTGTTATGAGAAAATATGAGCTTTATTCATCACAATTATTTGGTTACTGCATGTGTATTATGGTTTGCTAGTGGAATACACTATTTTCATACAAGCAACTTGAGATCGACCCCAGCCCCAGAAGTTGCTTTATTTCTTTTACTTTTTTGGGTCAAGCAGGCAGAATGATTCCTTATCAAATGAGGCAGTACTACCTTTTTATTTAACTTAATTTAATTCAATTTTACACAATCTGAAATTCCAATTTAAGTTTGTGCTATTTTATTCGAAGATGGAAAAGTTTTTTCAACATTTTGATACTTTCAAACTGGACGAGACGATAAGAGCCATTATCAAAATTCCCTCATAAATTTTTTTTCATCGATTAAAATTTGGAGAAATGAATTTTACGGGGTTGTTGTCATGGTGAATAAACAATACAATAATAATAACGATGTAATGGCTTTACTTCTTTATTTTGACGCAATTCTAACCATTTCTACGCAATTGCAGTGTCAATATGATTTTCTCGTCCCATTGTCTCGCTTCTCTCCCACGTCTTTATCAAGCTGCATGAGCAACCATGGTATCTTCATTTTCTTTATTACCTAAATGTTTGATTGTTTACATCATAATCCACTGTAAATAGCAACACAACAACACAACTCAGAAACATCTTTTTATCTACGGTACGTGCATGTAAACCAGCCACGGCGATTTCCTAGATAAATTCATGGCACGCTTCCAAATCCCTACTAAATAGCATTTACAAAAAAACAATTGGTGACCTACGGTAGAAAATAACTGAAAAAAGACAGACTACTTAAAAAAACAAATAGAAGAATGGCGCTAAGCAGATGAAAATTGAGCTGCATTAACGTAAAGGATGCCTTGGGCTGTAGTGTTATAGCTTAACTAACAAATAAATCAATTATAATTTGCATAAGAGTGAACACGTCACGTAAAACGTATAAATCATAGTGTTATTTTTCAATTTTGATCTGCTTATTCTCCAGAAATCCATTTCGTAAAAATGTTTGAGTGGTGGCCTCAGTTTTATTGTCTCTGAAGATAAAAAGGATTTACGAGATCAGATATGATTGATGAATGAAAGAAGGAAATTTAGTTGAAGTGTTTCTTAGAAAGAGATTTTCTACTATTCTGAAATAACTCCTTTTTAAGGATTTTTTAACGCAAAGAAAATGCTTAAAGACTAAGTCCCATTTTCTGAATGAACGTTCTGAAAACTGTGGTACATTTGTGTAAATGAGAGGCGAAATTTGATGGCGCCATGGCGTTATAGAAAAATTTTGTTCGAATATGTCCCCTCAAAAAACTGTCACAGGTGAAAAATTATTTGAAAATGTGATGCAAATAAAAAGAAACATATGTTTCCGGCCAAAATCGGGGTATTTCCACCATTTTCACCCCAAAATACCATGATTTTAGCCTTTCTTGATGTGATTATTCATGTTGTAGCGTGCTCATAATTATTCACCAGAGAGAATTTGATAACTTGATAATTCGTAATGCTATAAAAGAAAAGTGATAACGTTATTGCGCGTGAATAATTAGCGAAGTCTTGTAATTGTTTTACATGTATAATACAATACTTCGATGCATTAATTACATT
>JAUKPT010003549.1:0-11572 GCA_032273505.1 Nanomia bijuga | reverse complement strand
CCTAAACTAGCCCCCCCTTCTAGGTAACCCACCCCTTCCTGCGGCAAATTTTCCAATCCCCCCCTTCTTACCATTTTCGGAACATGTCAGCCCCCCCCTGTAAAAAGGGGGGGTGCCCACTGTGAGGGGTAGTTCAAATTCTAAGGGAAGGTCATTCAAACCCTTTTCTAAAACATATATCAATATTCATAGAAATTAAGCAAATAAGAATTTAAAATTTGATAAAGTCAAGAAAAGGGCAACTGATACTTTGTTCTGTTTTTTTATAATTGAAATATTTATCAATATAATAATCAATATCAATATTTTTAATCGGCTATAAACTTCCAGATGGTATGAGCATTTTAGTTAAATTGAATTTGATTGGCAGTTTTACGTTTTGATCGATAATGATTCTATGTGTTTTGCATTCTACAGCCCAATCAAATTCAAGGTAACTAAAATGAAATAAACTAATAAATAATCTTACTATTTGAATGAAGCTTATGTTTCGTGATTTTGGAAGATTTAGTACCGGTTTTTGATACTAATTAATTATGTAAAGTTTTATTTTTGTTCGTATATTTCCCTTCTCTTATCATAAACAGTATTAGAAAAAATTGATCTCCGATGTTCTGAAAACGTTCCTAAAATATTCGTTTGAAACGTCTGAGATATTGAAATTGTAGTCACAATTGTCAACAGAGCTGGAAAAGACTATATGTATGATTTTGCTTAATTCAATGAAAAAATGTAAAACGAAATAAGAAAACGTCTGAAGTACAAAAAATAATAAGATTATGCAATAAAAGGTGAAATTATAGGAACTCGGTGCATATCCCGACAGATATTTGAGGAAGAATTTGACTCAGGGATTATCTGATTGCACATTTTCATAATTGCTAAAACTCGATCCAAATTTTTATCCAAAACAACTCGCGAAATTCATTATGGTGGAAAGTATTGTTAATCGAATCTTTTGATTGGTTAAAAACTACATCACCGAGCATCTGATTGGTTCTATTAAAGATGTTTTTAATATTTCAACTTGAACCAATGCTATCTTTAACGAATCAATAGTCGAATTCAGATTAGGCAAACCTTACACATTTTATCAATTCTTCGAAAAAGAAAAGAATATCAAGAATTTGAGCGTAAATAATTATGACGAAAATGATCTTTTCATACTAATAAATAATATGCTTATTTGGCGCTGAGTAGTAGACATCCATTAAAAACATTTGTTGCAAAAATAATGTTACATTACGTCATTGGTTAAGATGAGTTCATTCGTTTATATACAAAATATTACAAAGAACAACAAATGCATAAAAATTACAGCTGTCGTATAAACGTCCAGGATGAAGTGAGCGTCCAGGGTGGAAAATTAATCACAAGTTAATAAACATCCACAATGGTCCAGACATCTTTCTGTTTGATGAGGCAAATACTTGTGAATTTTGAGTAAGGTTCATTCACATAGTATGTTCACATCAAATCGACCGAAATTGGACCCCTCTTTTAAATGTTTAATTTTCTTAAGTACCCCCTCTTTTTCTACTAAAAATAAATAAGGTTACGAATGAAGAAAAAAAGACAAATACTTTCGTGTAAAAAATTCAATAAAATGAACATTCATTTGCGGACCATTGATTTCAAAAAATTTCGAAAATAGAAGATCATTCAGCTGAAAAGTATACAAAAAATATGTATTTGCGTACGTACATTTCTATAGCACCCGAAACGTGCGTACTGTGTGAATGACTTATTAATTCGATTGGCCAATATTCTAATAAAGCGAAAGAAATGTTGGCGTTTATTTCTATAATAACCAGCGAAATCAAAATCAAATCAAATCAAATCAAATCAAATCAAATCAAATCAAATCATTAAACCTTCAAATTCAAAAAAAGGGTTCTATCAAGCTTTCCTACAATCATACTAAATCTTCTTCTAAGCGCTTTTTATTGAAGACCAAATATTGCAAATCATACCACTCCAATCCAATTCTCTTAAAATTGCCAAATTCGTAAAGCTTTTTTAGATTCGACCACTTCCCGCTCAATAATATTTTCCATTACCCCCTCATCAAAGCTATATTGAAATCCCCTTGACCATTCCAGCATATCAAAGATCTTATCAAGTTATAGAACAGGTTCACATCATTTAAAGATACAAAAAGGTCGATTAACTAACACAGATCGTAAAAAACGTACTTGTTTATCCGATATTTATACGACAATCTCATAATGTCACAGAAGAAAATCTGCGACAACTTTTTAAAAGTGAAAATTTAACCCGTTCAGCCTGTATACTGACAGCTGTAGAAGAAGTCGTTACGTGATTTACATCGATATTTTTAGATCAATTATCCCAACCCCCTTTATTGTTTGTTTTACCCCCATCATTCCCCAAATGGTTAAAAGAACATTAATTTAATCTTTGGACCACCATGAAATTTATTTTAAATGTAATTTTTGATATTATGTACTAGGGTATTTATGGTTGTCAATAAAGTACATACATACATACATACATCTTTACTAACATATAAAATCTATGACATATAGATAAATGATAATGAATTTATAAAAGTGACAAAAGAAAAGATAATAGTATTTACAGAATTTACAAAAAGTTTTGACTCAATTCTTAATTTATCACCAATATTAACACATTGATGTTTCAGTTCAGATAAACAAGTATCGTTTAGACAAATCTATATCCAGATTGGTCTTGACATAACAATATATATTAGAATTAAGCCTAGCTAGTTTACATGTAATCGTATGACAGAAATGTTACTGATCGGATTTAAAAAATTTTCGATCGCCTTTAATTCAACAATAAAGTAGATATTCACGGTTCTTTCCGATGGTCAACGATGATGATAGTCAACGAAGCCACCCCCTAACAGTTAGTACTAGAGGTTCCACCAATAAAAAAACTAAGATCCAGACCTCTAAAACAATCAGGCGAATTAAATATTGCATCGTCGATATCTAGTGAGGGAAATGTCGAATCAAAGTCCAATTTCAAATCATTGTTATTCGGAATTAATATATTCGAAAATTCAGTTTTATAAGGTTCTTTGTATTCGTATGGTTCCTGGTATTCAAACGGTTCTTGCTTAATATAGGGGGGCAAGTCCTCTAAACTGTTCTCCGATCCGTCAGGACTTGATGCAGACATATCTGAAGATAATTCACCGTTGCTTGTCGAGCTATCCATCCGATCTCTGCTACTGCAACCTTGGTGATTATTTTCATTATTTAAAATATCAGAAAGATCTTGTATTGTTCTTGTTGCCAATTGAACTATTTTGATTTTTGGTATATTATCTTCGTTCGGGAAAAGTGGTAAGGCCGCTTTAAGTTCTTTGTACGCTTTGTTGATGATCTGTAATCGTTTGCGTTCGCGTTCGTTTGCAGCTCGTCTTTGCTTACTGACTCCAGTCAACATTTTTTTTCTTCTTTTACCTTTTTTTCGTAGATCATCGTCATCTTCATCATTCATGACCTCGTAATGTTTATAATGGTAGGGATGGCTGTTTAATTGGTTGGTTAGTTGGTTCATATCCATCGGTTTTGTTGAAAAAGAGAAGTTAAATGTAAAATTGATTTTTTTGTAAGTGTTAGTCAAACCTAAAAATATATATATATATTGATCAAAATAGGAGAACTTGAAAAGATGTGTACACCAGTAAAAATAAGTGAGTATAAAGATAAAATCTGTGTAAAATGAATCATATTGAAGGTGAGCTCTTACTGCAATATTGGTTACATCTCTTGAAAATTGAAATGTTTTTAATGAAATTTAGAAGGAATTTAATGAAATATTATGCCCTATTTACAACATGAAAAAGAAAATTCATACATCTTGACAGCGTTAGCTTTTTCTCACTGTTAACTCCACGTAGGTAGACCCCCATCATATAAGTTAGATAATTAATATTGGTATGCGCAAAAGTTTGATTAAACGCGAAACTGATTAAATGAAAATTTATGTGACGTATTTAAAAATAGAAACAAAAAAAGGAACACCTCACTTACAAATAAAAAAGTTTACCAAAGTTTACCAAATGAATATCATGCCTCGAGGCGGTCATCACATATATTTTGACATCAAGATCATTATAGATGATTGCTTATTTCGACAAGAAGACCGAACCAAAACGCATGTGAACAACAAATTAAGTGAATATGCAATTAGTCCTGTAAACACTACGATGACGTCTTAATGCTTTCAAATAATTGGCGAATAACAGAACGGGAAATATATGGCTTAAGCCAGACACTTGAATTGTTCGACAAATAGAAGAACTGTTATGTGAGGAGATAGGTTGACAGACCTGATAGACAAATTATAAATTGTCTCAGGCGAACTGAAAGGTTGATAAATAAACCGAAGAGTTTGTGTTCGAATGTCTAGTACCATATATAGTATATTTTACTTCATAGTATCTATTTACTATGGTCCCTAATAAACGTCTCCCGACATGGCTTACTTAATGTTACATTAAGTAAGCCATGCTCACGATTATCAAATTCAAATTTCTATCCCAACGCACACAATTTTCAAAAAAAAATCTTTAAATTTGTGTAGATTCTATTTTTTATTCTTAACACTGGTAAGATTAGATTACATACAATCAGATGGGTGTTTTCGAGTACTATGCAGCGTTTTGTCATTGGATACCCAGCAAAAATCACTTTGACAATAATGTAAAGGGTAGGACAGGACTATTCTTCTACCAATTAAGAAACTGGCACGTCAAATCATGCGAAACATATCTCTGACCTTGTCCATCAGATATTGAGTTTAAAAGATCTCAGAATAATTCAAAATAACTCTCTCTTTGCAGCAGCTCATATACATACATACATAAAAGCTCTACTTGCAAATATCCGCATATAGAATGTGATTATAAGTAGATGTGTACAAAAATATATCTAGTATAGAGTTCGATATCCGGTTGCGGCAGGACGCCTTTAGAACAAGGAAGGGAGAGCCCAATGTAACTTTTCAGTAAGAGTAAATCAACGAAGAAACATGAAGAAATATGTCATATTTTACCTTAAAATTTGCACAAAAGATGATTACTTTCTCTCCACAGATGTTCATCAAAGTCGAGCTTATATCCGAATAATTTGCAATTTATTACCGTTTTACATGTAAAAGTAATTACTGTACTGATGAGACTCAATAATGAGGTGTACTGTTGTGACACGTTTGTCTAATTGCATGCGATAGTTGATATCTGGCACCACTGAAAGCAAATAGATTGCCAGTAGACGAAGGATTTTTGAACAGCGACATGGCTCATCTGTGTTGTTTTCTGTTATCTCCCTTCACAAATAATTCGGTATGTTTTCAACTTTAGAGACGAACCCATGTTTATACAGTCACTGAAAGTTCCCTTTCGAAAGGGAAGGCAACTTTTACCCTTAGAAAAATAAACAGATGGCTTGTGAGTGACAGTCATTAATACGGGAAATATACACATTGATCGTTCATAAACGCATAAAATATCTGACATTTGGTTTTATTAGAGTCAGACTAAAATCATATCATGTCATCTAACCTTGATCAAAAAGAGAACAGGGCGAGCAACATCGTTTAAATAGACATCCTTTAAAAAGGACGATTCTCTTTGAATTTTTCCATAAAATCGTAAAATTCAGGAATCTGAACGCATTTCATTCTTTTCACATAATCACAGCTGTTTTATATTGACAAGTTTTCATTACAGTTTTGTCAAGATTCAGCCAAAACTGGTTAATAAAATAGTTTTTACTGTATATTTTTGGGTCCAATTGAATGTAATTGAATGTACTGCAAAATGTACTAGGATTCTTTATTTTCTTCTTCATGATAAAGATGGTCTGCTTCATAATGGGATTTTGCAAATTAAATTTTCGTCGATGTACTAGGATTGTGTAAAAAAAATGTACTGCGATGTACTGGGATTTTGCAAACAAATCTACTGCAATGTACTGGGATTTTGCGAGAAAAATAAGTAACCACCCTAAAATTATACTCATACGTCTGTCTTAAGTATCTGTAGCCATCAATGGCCATTACGAATGCAAAAGGATCATTTGAGTTTCTAAAAGTGAAATTTGTGACATTTTTGGTCCAAATTTGTCCAATTTCTGACACTGAAGGATCCTAAATACCCTACAACTGGTATAAAACTATACTCCTGTGTCTGTTATAACTGTAGCAGTTAATCTGCCTTGAAGTCTAAGTATGTCCTGAAAATGAGTAATTTTGGTATCCAGGATCACCAACAGTTTTTAGTTTTTAGTTTTTATTGGTTAAAAACAAATTATCTCAGTGAAACCTGTCATAAATTACAATGCATATTTGTTAATGTCACAACTTACATTTAATTGAACCCAAAAACATACAATAAAAACAGCTTTATTAGCCAGTTTTGGCTGAATTTTGACAAAAATGCTCATTTTAAGCATTTCCGGCCATTTCTTTTATCTCATATACAATCAAAAATCAATATTTTTCTTAATAAAGTCATTAACATTAAATCATTAACATTTTTAAATGTTACAATTTTGATTCAATTAAACCCAAGAACATGTAGTAAAATCTACCTTATAATGGATGGATTTCACTTAACGTAATTGGTTTCAATTAACGTAACCTATTTTGGCCAAATCTTGCCAAAATTACTCATTATCAGCTATTTTCAGCCGTTGCTGGAGCGAAAAACCGTCAAAAATTAATAATTTTGAAAATATCCTTTTGAACCTTATTCAAGGCAATCATGGGCATAGAAAATGATAGTATTTGTATTTTGACCCTTACTTTACCCTTATGGACCGGCCAGACGTTATCGTTATGGGTTTTTCTGAATTGGGCAACGAATATATTGGACCACTTGAAATTTCGTAGCTAGTTTTTTGTTGGACTAACTGGTTCCTTAATTAACCGTTCTATTGGACCTCTCATTAATCTGGAAACCTTTTTCAACAAACAATACAGTTTTTTATTTGACCAGAAGGAAATTTTCTTTTCTTGCAACATTAAACGATATAAATAAAGAGTAATAAAGAGTACATCTCTAATGACAATCGTGATACTAAACATTTTATTTCTAAATCGCAAAGAAGATAATTATAGGTCAAGTTTTCTACTATTTAAAATCATTTACGTTGCATAACCGATTTTTCAAAAACTATATGTGTTGTAATTGAAAGGTAAGGACTAAAAATATTCCTATAGATAAATGGAAGCCCGCTATACAGCAGTAGGGGGGTTCATTTTTCACCTCGTTATTATGATTTTGAAATTGCATATTAAGTTTAAGTCTTATGTACTGAACAAGGGAAGGTAATTAAACACACCAACCAGCCAACGCACTATTTTAATACCAAAGTGATAGTTCCCTTTTTTGATTTTGCTTGTTGGGTATGAAAGCAATGTCAGAAATGCAATGTCAGAAATGCTAGTAGGATTTGTCAGTATTATCTATAGAACAACATCAAATTCAAACTGAGGTATTTTTATTTCAAGCAGTCTACAAAAAAAAGTAGGAATTTTGTGGTTATAGAATGTCCTTTTAAATGAAATAAACTTGTGTTATGTAGTTGTAGAAATCTTTTGAAAGTAACCGAGAAAAAGAAGAAAACTGTTTTATAAGTTATACTTTTGCAAGTATTTCCCAGTGGAGTGTAGATATAACTAAGCTTTGTATTGATTTTATTGTAGCGTGGTGAAACAGATCAGGAAAGGATATATGCAGGCTGATTCTATTCTTTGTATATCACAGCCTCCTCCATTCAAATGCAACAGTTCTACTGATTGAAATAATGATCTAATTTTAACTTTACCACGAGTCTTAACAATTTAATAATACTTTTGACAGATATAACTTCATTTGTATTATACTTAATAGCCCTACCGTTGGAAAATAAGCATGAATCGAAGTGGACAGATTTCTAATCGTATCATTCTATAGTAAAGCATCTCTGTATACATTTAAACCTTGTCCCCTGGCTTAGTAAGCCTTGTTAATAATAAGTTAATAATAAGTTAATAAACTCATTGGTGGAAAATGATTCAGATTTATCAAATGTGTAATATAATGGTGAGTCTAATAAGTTGATTTAGAAACAGTTTGAAACACGAGTTGTACTGTTTTGCCCAGCAGTCGAGTTTGACAGTTACATGGCAAAATTCCATCAAGCATACTAAGACATGATATTAATCTTCGTGTTTTCCCAAGATCATTATGTCAAAAGGTCAATTAAAAATTGAAACAGTCTTATCCTCAAACTTAAAGAATAATCTGGCAGAGTTGGGGATGTGCCACAATCCGTGCAGTGCCTGCATACGTACGATTTGGAGATTTCTTTGAAAGACGAATCGAATTCCAAACTTAATGAAAAATACTTTTTATATATGAAAGGCTACACGATGGTCAAAAGGTCTCTACATCTAAAAATATTTTGAGTTTTTTTAAGTAATTTTTTTCGGTTTTCTCATATTTTACCTTTTCATTTATAATAAACTTTTGATCATTTGAAAGATAATAAAAGGCGCTACTTGGGATATGCATATCATTCTGCTCTGATTACAATTTCCTGGATTGTATTCAGTTAAGATTCTTGTTTCCATTTTTTGATACACATCCTGTATATCTTAACAGTGTACATTTTCTTACAATCCCTGTATTACAAATTGTGTACCAGTTCATGGTTATCTTGTACATCTTGGTACAGACGAGTAGTAAACGAGTCGCTCATCTGTTTGTTGACAATAGAATATTTTTCATAGTTCTAAACTTCATATAAATCTTACACCAGGGGTTAAAATTAGTTTTTATTGGAGTGAAAAAATTCTTCCTTTTTTTAATAAATGGCAGAAAAATAAAAAAAGTTCAAAATCGTGATATTCACTTTTTTCGGTTAGTACGAGGGTAGTAACTGATACAGTTCACATTAAAAAAGTAAGAAATTATGGCAAAGGAACAGATTCAAAGAAAAAAAATCATATGAAGGTGAAAACATTGAGTTTATTGAAGCTGGGCAAAATTGGAAAGAGATTTTGTCAAACGGTTTGTTGGATTTTATCTATGTTGTAATTTTTTCTCGAAACTCAAAACACTAGTGTATTTGCTTCATTTTAGCACGAATTAATGGAGAAAAATATCGGGAAAAGGTACTGATTCGAATATATCTTTTTAAACTTCAATCCTGCTTCTTATAAGGTAACTGTCCCACAGAATACAGAATCTGAGAGAAACAGGAAATAAATGGTCGAGAAAATATGTACCAAGAAATCGTAATAAGCTGTTGGAATCAGCGTGATATGGTTAAAGGTGGATGGAAGCAGAATGATGATGAAGAAGAGGAAGCTGGCTATGCCTCAAAACAACACCTCTTCGTAATTTATAGTCAAGTACATAGCCCACATCTGTCGTGCTGAAAGCACTGTACTTACAAAGATATTTTTGTTTGCAACACCACAAAGAAAATACTATCGTGATCCTTGGGGAAAGAGCTGTTTGGAGTATCAAACGACCAAGAAAACAGGATGATGCATCAGTCATCAGTCAACAGCGTTTCACTTTGTCTCTGTGATGGCAACGCCCATCGTTGGATAAAATTACAGTTGCAGGTAGGTAGGATTGTACTACCTTAACTACCAAGATAAAAATCATGAAATATAAAGTTTGCTTTCACATTATTTTGTGCAATTCCAAAATACTCTTAATTTTCGACATTTCTGTTTATTTCGAAATCAAACCTATATTTTGCCAAATTTTAGTCTCGACATTATGATGAAAATTGATGAAAAATGTTAATAATGCAAATAATCATTCAGCAAGTTTTGCAAAAAGTCTCCCTATTGCATCACACATCCCATGAAGGAATCTTCCTCGCAGTGAATGACAGCGTTTAGATGAATATAGGATATCGTTATGTTCTGTTCCATTTCTTTTTTAACTGTATGTTAAAGAACACAAAGAATTTCGACAACTTGAAAAATGATCGTTTCGAACATACTTTGAAAATTAATTGTATTAACCTTAAGGTAGCACCATGTATAATAAATGCCTTTGCTTATGTTGGTGATTGCTAAAATCTTCCTAAAAACATTTGGAATCATTTTGACTAAATCTTTTTAACTATATAACCGGAGATTTAGTATAGTTAGTTGCAAGTTTTTGAGTTTCTTAGGCGTTAAAAGAAGATACAGCAATTATTATTTGACATGTGATAAATAAAGATTATTGAAAGATAAAAAACACATTTCGTTCTTAAACCTTGTTTTTGAAGGCGGAATATGTATTCAATAATTACGATATAATTATCGGTAATTATCATATCACCAAAATAGTGCTCATTATATTGTTTTAGATTTCTTGACTACTATAACATACTTATGGTACCCCCTAAAAATTTTCTCAACATTCATTGTTTTTCGTCAAAATCCATCATAATTTTTTATACTATATAAGGAAACGTCAAAAAATTTCTATGAGTTAGCGCGGACTTTGTCCGCTAAGAGGGAAGGGGTTTGCCTTAAACATTGCCTTGTTCGCTAAGAAAAGACAAAAAAAAACATTTGAATCATAGGCGTTGGATTTTTTTTTAAATGAAGCACTCTAGATCTCAAATTTTCCCATTATGTAAATATCTAAATTTCTCAATTTTACGGCATGTCCGCTAACAGTATAAAGTCCGTTAACACACACAAATTTATAAAAAAAGTTGTGTTTTTGACACAACCCCAGTGCACGTCTCTGTCTAGCAAACTTGAATAGTCGCAGAAAATTAATACGATGAAAACAAGATATTTGTTTTTAAGAAATCGTCTACAAATAACGGTTCTTATTTGACATTTCACCAAAGCTTAAAATGATAGTGATAATTAGAAGCAAGCTAATTAGGTTCTTGATGATCTAATTTTCAACTAATTTTCAAGTTACACTAGAAAACTCTCATATTAATCAACGTTACAACAACTTTCAAAAGAATGAAGATTGAGATATGCAAGACATAAAAAAGAAGTAGCAAGTGAAACATGGAGCATGGAGACTTATCGGTCGTTCAACTAAGACAACTTCAAGTGGATCTTCCAGCAGCTAGAAAGGAGCTGGACAAAATAATATAATAATAACATATTTTTTTATAAAATTACCAGGTATCTTTTGGCGTAGCATGATATCCGTAAAACATTGGCTTGAGAAGAGGACTGACAAGTCAAAACGGCTCTTAGATATTAGAAATGAGGGGAAAAGGCACAAAACAGAATTTAGAAATATTTTACACTAAAATAAAGATATAGATGTAATTGTACTTATTTGTAAATCAAAAGCGAAAATCCCTTTCATTCACAGCAGACCTCTATCAAAAACAATCTTAGACTGAAGTTCAAATACCCTTCAAAACAGAGAATACATATAATATCAACCTACTAAGTATTTATAAACGTATACATTTTGATGGAACAGTCTTGATTTAGTTATGACCATTGCTTATCGAGGCCAGTGCCGGATTTACCAATAGGCTAAACAGGCTATAGCCTAGGCCCCGCGCTTCAAGTCATAATGTTAGGCCCCGCG
>JAUKPT010003548.1:0-11941 GCA_032273505.1 Nanomia bijuga | reverse complement strand
AGCTACAACATAACATAACAAAATATATCTAGTCTCATCTGTGTTCCTCCATACTCAATGATCTAACTAACTGACGACATGATGATTAATGAACAACAAAACAACACACAATCTTAGTCTAATTTAGAATATTGATTATACTATCGACTATTGACTATACATCATGAAGATTCTGATTGGTTCATTTAAAAATAATATCATTTTTGACTTTAAGAAAACATCAAATTGTGATATTTTCAAATAAACCAATCATATTATTGATGATGTAATATTCAACCAATCAAATGATAAATTAGTTAAACTATAAGAGATGACACCTTAACATGATTGGTTGATGTCATGTAAACATGACGACATAGAAAACGTGTGTTACAAAAATGGATTTGGTCACATGGCAAGGGTTTAAGATTACAAGGAAGCATTGTTGACAATATATTATTTATTACAATATAATTATAGGGTGTAGAGACCTTAGTGTGTTAAATAAATAATACATGTGTCACACCATCATTATTATTATCATTATTATTAATATCATTAATTGAATGTCTTTTTGTTACCGATGGTACCAATTTGTTATAAAGTTGAACGTTCCCTTTGCACTTATAATGGAACAGCCATGCACAAGATTGGTTAAGTCCCAACTAGTGTTTTGTCAGCTACCAACTGGCTACCACATTTCCCTCACATGACATGGGTCGATCAGTCAACAATGCATAACAATAGTTATTAAACCCTTGCTAAGAGCCTGAGTCGAGTGCATTTTATTGCATCGCTTGTAATGACACTTGCCTCTACCAACATCTGCATCCCCCATTCAGTATCCCACAAATAGGATGCTTAACTTACATAACATACCACTAGACACTAAGTTTGTAAAATTCAGTTATTTAAGGATTGTTTAAAAATTATAGGTAAACTTAAAGAATGTTAGAAAACATGATGATCTTTGATTCAAAAACTTTTTTTTTAATTCTTCAAGGGTGGCCAAGTTCTTTTGTTGTTACAGGTCACCAAGGGTGATATGACAAAAAACTATTTTGTGGCTTGGTCAAATTCAAGACTCTGTGGGTGTGCAAGGACTTTTGTTGGATAAAAATTACATCATCCAGAATCTTATTGGTTGATTTCAAAATTTCATCATTTGATATTTTGTTTAACTTAGAACCTTAACATAGTTTCTTCCCTCCCCCCCCCCTTTTTTTGTCGTCTAGAAAGGGGGTTGGCACTCTCCTAGAAAGGGGGGTCTGACCCCCTCGTAGAAACTATGCTTAAGTGAAATAAATAAATTCTTGATGATATCGTTTTCAACCAATCAAATGATAAAAATCTTCTTGACTTAGCAGACTAACCCTAAAGAAACTTGTAATGAATGAATAATCCCAACTACCAAACAAATTGTATGATCAAATATTTCATCTGATCCATTTCATATAAGATAAAATGCTATTGATCATGAGATCCAGAGAACTAAATAATTCAATTCAAATTCAATACTGCACAATGAAATGACTGAATTGGTGGGATACTCCCCTATCAAATGAATATACCAATTTACAATTTAAAGTAAACCAGTTAAGATTCATTGATCTAAATATGTGCATCATATCCAATTATATCAATCGTTTTTATTCAAATATATAAATATATATTTGGACATTATTCAACAAATTCCAAAGATCATAGAAAAGCGACTGTCCGATGACCACTCATCAAATGAGACTATTTTCAACGAAGCTAAAGGTCCATACGAAAAGACTCTTAAAGACTGTGGGCATCAGGAAATATTAAATTTTAATTGAACGACTACCAAGAAGACCCAAAAAAAACAGCGCAGAAGAAATATCATTTAGTTTAATCCTCCACTTAACAAAAACGTTACATCCAATATCGGTAGGCACTTTTTAAATCTAATTGATAAGCATTTCCCCAAACATCATAGGCTATATAAACTCTTAAACCGTATCACCATCAAAGTCAGCTATAGTTGCACCAAAGATATGAAGAGCATCATCCAAAGGCACAATAAGAAGATAGTTAACGCTAAAGAAGAAGGCAAACCAAACCCCTGCAACTGTTGAGTCCAGGGTTCTTGTTCTTTGAATGGTAATTGTTTGGTAGAAAGATCAGTTTATAAAGCTACGATATCCTGTGATAAAGACCCTTATGTATGGGGAACCGCCTTTTAAAAAACGGTTTAGTTCGCACAAAACATTGTATTCCTACGAGAAATACGAAAATAACACTGAACTGTTGAAAGAATTATAGCAGCTGAAAAGAAGGAATCTCTTAGCCAAGATCACCTGGAGAACCATCAGGAAATGTCAACCTTTTAATAGGTCAAAAGTTAAATGCAACTTATGTCTCAACGAAAAACTTGAAATAGTGAACTGCGCTACTCAGAAGAAGTTATTCAACTCAAGAAACGAACTCATTTCAAAATGCTGTGATGTCAACAAATTTACTTTTAAGTCGTTCAACACAAACAACTGACATCACACGTATGACGTCAATTGAACCTATAACATTGTAGTGTCTTCTTTTTTATTCTTTATTCCAACTGACAATCACGACAGCGTGAAACGGGCTGTATTGGAAAGAAATAATACTTTTTTATCAAATATATAATATATATAAATGCATATTTAAATGTATTCAAAATAACCAATCATGCAGGATCATGAATATTGAAAAATCGTTGTTACTCTGTTATAACTGAAAAATACAAGTAGGTAGAAAACCAACAGAATAAAATGAATTGTTCTCCTTTCCGCCCCTTCGTTACAACCTGACTTGAATTGTAGAAAGTTAAGCAATGAAATAAGACTCAAATTCAGCTGGTTCAAGATGCTTAAAGATTTCTTGCAAGATATTCTAGTAAGTGAGTGTGTTTGAAGCAATGATGGACCAGAAATTGAACAAAAACAGGGAAAAAGAGGTCCAAATGGTTAATGGTTAGCACTTATGAAGCTATTTACGAGGTTATCAAGGCCATGGTATAAATCCCACATAGTGTTGTGTAAGCTTCAAATTGACTACCCAATTCCCCTCACATGGCACAGGTTGACCCGTCAGCATTGCCTAAGTATAATGTGCCCTCTCTAAAAGCCTGAGTCGAGTGCATTTTATTGCATTATTTTTTATTGACAGGAGAGCCTCTACCATCTACGACTCCCATCCAGTAAGTATCTCACAACGACGATATGATGCTTAACTTACACGAATAGAAGTGTGCTGAAAGATGACATACCACTAATTAATTAAGGCCTTCCAGATGAGCAAGAACTATTTACATTGATGTACTTGCAATCAATGTAACGTAAATGGGATTAACAGTGTACAAAATTAAGAAAAATGTGTCACCAGCAGTGCTTTCCGAGCCGCACAAAATCTTAGATAAGAATCTGTCGAACTAGAAAATCTGCAGAGAAAATGACATGGCTGCTGAGCCACGCTGCAGCTGTGCGGGTAAGATTCTCGAGCTCTGGTCATCAGTACACATATTTATATTCAGAGTGGAATTAAGTAACACATAACCTAACTCTAACCTTAACCTAACCCTTAACTTATCTTAACTTAACTTAACTTAACCTTACCCTTAACCTTACCCTTAACCTTACGATAACCATAAAACCATAATTTAATGGGGAGAAATTTTGAGTAGTGAAATGTCCTTAAAATAACCTCCTGGGTGATGAAATTTTATCAAGTAACTGAGAAAAAATAGCCTAATATAATGATGGTTTTTCTACCATTTTCATTTTGCTCAAATCAACAAAATGTGCTAGCAGTTTCTTTCATATTCTCGCAACCGGTTGGTTTTCATCACATCAACGGTCGTTATTTCTGGTGACATTGTTCATTGATGCGATGCATAGTAGTAGTGGGGAGTGTCATATTCATTACACCACGAAATTTAATACTCGTGAAATCAACACTTCCTTCATTTCAATACTTGACAATAATAGCTGCTCATTATTATGTTGCTTGCGCGCCTGGGGTATAGTGAGTACTTACTTAGAACTGCCGAATAAAATTATCAGATGAGAGCCACGATTCGTTATTTTTTCATAATTCAAATACAATAAACCACCATATCAACAACGAAGAACCAAATCAAACAAATTGTACAATGCGACCCATTAAACAAATATCAGTGCTTTACTGTTAAAAGCTAACCTGGTGCAAATATGATTTGATAAAATCAAATTCTTTTTTTTCTTGGTTGTTTCTATGTTAACTATCTCCAACTTAATTTATTTCATGTTTATTCAGAAAAAAATAGATATAAAATTAATATTAATAGTAAAGGAGTACCTTATAACAAAAAAATATATTCCGTGAATATATACAAGTTGTCATTAATTTTAGATTTTAATTATTTTAATCACCCGCTCATGAAAAAATATATCAAAAACAGAATGATCGAAATAAGAAAATATGCATAGCACTGATCAAATTTTCGTTTGTAAATAAAAAGGTGAACATCATGTTCACATTCGAAGCATGTATCTTAATTAGGGTTTGTCTACACACTAGCGGTAAATTTATCATTTCACTGGTTAAAAATTACATCATCTAGATTTTGATTGGTTCACTTAAGAATTTTATCATCATTTTTAGTTTTAACAAACATCAACAAAATCAACCAATACGATTCCTGATGATGTAATTTTCAACCAATGGCAATGATAATAAATTATGAATTTACCCATGATTTGTAGACAAACCCTTAGCTAAACCAGGTAAAAACCGACACTAAACAAACATACAGACAATAACCTCGCAATGTAAAGAGATTGAAAAGACACTTCAAATTAAATAATCGCGACAAAAACCAGGAAAATCATTTCAAAGATAGATAAACATCAATTTAATTTATTAAAACAAACCTCGTCAACACTAAAGCACCTTGTTATTAAAAAGAAAATGTGTTGTTTATCGAATCCAAGAAAAAATAACAATGTAGTCCACACTGTATACATAAATGTGCTAGTCTATTAAAACAATAACAAGTAAAAATAAGTCTTGCAACAAGAAAAATAAATAATTGAAAGAAGATTGTAATGTGAAACAAAAGGATTTTGCTAGAAGGAAAATTGGAGTAAGGTTAAAATTGGTTGAAAATTGACATCATCTAGATTCTGATTGGTTTACTAGGAAATGAACATTTCTACTTCTAATATGCCATGAAATTGTGACACTAAGTAAATCAATCAGCTTCTTGATGATAATAATTTGTACACAATCAGATTGTTAAAGGATTGTCTCAATAGTTTGTCTAATTTAGACAACTGATTGGTTGAATATTCCATCATTAAGAATCTGAATGGCTCATTTTAAAATGTCACAATTAGATGTTTTGTTAAAGTCAAAAATAATAATGATATCATTCTTTAATGAACCAATCAGAATCTTGATAATATTCAACCAATCAATAGTCTAAATTAGACAAACTTTTGAGATGATTCCTAAGGAAAACAAAGCGAATAATAGTTAAGGAAACATCTCCTCGTCAATATGCCAACATGCTTGATGACGAATAAGAGAAGGTTGGTTTAATAAGATGTGGAAGAATATGCAACCTGTATTTTTTTATCATTATAAACTTAAATTAGAAAAATGAATGATAACTTTTGCAGTATAAAATAGAAAGAGGGAGCTGTTGATAGTAAGGGGATGGGGCAGAAGTATCAGCGAATGTTTTCAAGTATTTTCGAAAATTTGATGGTACTTTGTTTCACAGGGTTGGCACTGGAGGTAAACTAGAGAATTTTGGGGATCTTTGCAGGGATTTTCAATGAAAAATAAGATATTTTGGGTATTTAGGGTATTTTGGGAGATATATTTCAGGGTAATTACACTAAGAAGCAAAATTTTGGAAAAAATGAAAAAAATCTGCCTATACTGAGTATAAAAGGTGAAAAAAGTCACTACTTAGCACAAAATGTAGGGAATTTTCAGTGGTCATTTTTGAAAATTTCCAGGGGCATTTTCATCGGCAACTTTTCAATTTTCAGGGATTTTCAGGAATTTTCAAGGGTTTGGGGTAAAGTCTCCACCTTGTGACATTTTGAAACCAACCAATAAGATTCTTGATGTAATTTTCAACCAATAAATTAGCAAATTTAACTATGATGAAAATGTATTCTCAAGACATTATTTTCAGTCATTTTTCCGTCCAGTAACTAATGAATTATTACATGCTCATGATTAAACTTCCGTTCATAGTGATTGAAAATGCTCACAAGAATGAAAAAAAATTTAAATAATTAACTCATGTTGAATAAACAAGGATTTAAGCTGGCTTATTTCGACCCCTTAATAGCATCCATCCTTTGGACCCAAGATGCTACAAAAATGCTCACAAGAATGGAAAAAAATAAAATTAATAAACTAAAATACTAGGCCTATAGCAAAGATTAATTTTTATACTCAGTAATTTCAAGTCAGCTTTTTTGTAACTTGAGACATTCTGTCATGTTGAATAAACAAGGATTTAAGCTGGCTTATTTCGACCCCTGAATATCATCCATCCTTTGGACCCAAGATGTTGCTAAGCCAACAGAAGCCAAACTAAAGATTACAGTAGAAAACCCACAAAACTGTTCTAAGTTCTATTGGAGAACAGGCATATGTACTTAAATCAAAGATTGAAGTTGAGATTTTTCAATTAGAAATGTGACAAGGAATTATCTCAAAAGTATGTCTAGTATGGATTATTGATTGATTGTATATTACATCATCAAGGTTCTGATTGGTTTGCTTAAAAAATACATCATTTTGAGTTTTAGCAAAATATCAAATGATGGCATTTATAAGTGAACCAATAAGAATCTTCGTGATGTAATAAAACCAATCAATAGTCTAAATTAGACTAACTTGAGATAATTCCTAATAAAATACAGAATGACACTTTGTTCTAAAAGCAACTAGCTTTTCTATAGAAAAATAGTCAAAAACAAATTTAAGCAAAATGAATAAAAAAAAGTGATGAAATAAGCCTGATCTATTTTTCAGCTAAAATAAACATTTTCTTCATAATAATAAAAAGATAAAAAAATAAAAAAGCTTTGGATAAAAAGAAAATGAAATAAAAACCTTGTTTTGAAAAATAATCATTTAGAAAGAAAAAAAGAAAAAGAGAGAACATGACATATATAAAGGATTGTCTATAAATTATCGGTAAATTTATTTGATACACCAATCAGATTCTTGATGATGTAATTTAAAGCCAATCAAAGGATTGAATTTGCCATAATTTGGCAACAAACCCTAATAATAAAATGAATAAATATAAACTCAAAACCAAAGATGCATCAAAAAATCTTCAAATTATTCAGAAAAAAATTGAAGAAAAAAATTAAGAAAATTCATTTACCACATCGTTTTTATTGCGTAGGAACATCATCTGTGTACATAAGCACCGCCAAAATCTTTTCATTGTCTGCTGAAATGGATTTGTTTGATTGTTGTTCTTTAGGAATGGAAGATTGAGAAGAAAAAAAAAAGAAACTAATTTCTTTTTCCAATTATAAAAAAACAACAAGTCGTGCTGTGCTGTGTTGTATTGTATTTTGCAGTGCTTTGCGGTGTCAGATTTTTACTGATACAGTTTTCTTCATTTTTCTTCTCTCTAATCCAAAAACACAACAAGCAATAAAAACATATCCACCAGCTCTATAATAATTCCTCCTGTCTTTCAACTTTTTTTTCTCTTTTTTTTTACCGGCAAACTTGCATCATTATATTTGAAATTAATCAATCTTTTATTTTACTCTTGTTTGTAGATTTCGTTGTCACACACACACAATACAAACAATGCATTTATTCAAAATAATTAGAAACTTAGAAAAGAAATACAATTGCTACACATTTTCTTGCATAAATTTGCATAATTAATTATCTGTATTACGACAATAGACAGAATTGAATAGTAATGTGTATGACACTACTATCACTATTATCAAACTATGTGTGTGTACGACGTCGTTGTCGTCATTCGAAATCTGATAAATCTAATGGGACATATTTGTTTGTTTAAAACAGTTGCAAGACTTCTTAATATTCTTTTTAGGCTTCATCTCAAAACTTTGTCTAATTTAGACTCATGATTGGTTTAATATTACATCATAAAGATTCTGATTGGTTCATTTCAAAATGTCTCAATTTGATGTTTACTTAATAGTGAAATATTATGATATCATTCTTAAATGAACCAATCAGATTCTTGATGATGCAATATTTAACCAATCATGAGTCTAAATTAGACAAAGTTTTGAGATATGATTAATTATCTTTTTTGATCGTTACTGAATGTGTGTACAATTAATAGAGCATAATATATGTTTATGGTGTTTTACTTAATACCTGAACATACATCAGCTTTGACATAATAACGTGTATCCATTTAACTGGAAAGATGAGACAGAAAGTTGTTTTTGTTTCGCTTTGTTGTTATTTGAAACAAGTTCTTTAGAATGTCGTAAGAGGGAAACTCATTTTTTTTTATTTTTAACAGTTAACACTATGATGATATTAAAAAGAGAAAATATTGAGTTCACATGACTTCACTTCTCTGACTTATTGATTTATCAACAAAATATTTGAGTAATACCACACATACAACAGGGGCACTTACAAAGTAGCGTTTGTCTTACAAACTATATGTAAATGTTCTTATTTCATTGGTTGAAAATTACATCATCAAAAATGTAATTGGTTGATTTTAAAATGTCATCATTTGATATTTCATTAAAAGTAAAACTTATGATAAGATTTTTAAATAAACCAATCAAAATCTTCAAAATTTAATTTTCAAACAATCAAACAAAAGATTTACCTGTAATTTGCAGACAGACACAGTTTGAAGTTTTATCAAATTATCTGTATTTATTCATTATTTATTTATCTATTTATCTATTTATAAATTTATTTCTTACAGCTCTCATAAACATGACACTTTTTTTCGGATCCAAGGTTGCGTGTTCAAAAAGTAACAAAAAGTCATCTCATCTTCGTCTTGAATTAATTAAAGCTTTTTTATTTTTTCTATTATTAACAGTTCTTAGAAGACCACCCACACACACATAAATTATCCTCCTAAACACAAGACGTCAAAACTATGGAGAAATGAACCAATTAAAAGTCACTTTTCAGTTTGCTTTTTGTTTTTTGTTTATCAATATTACTTTTCAGTTGAGTGTTTGGTTGCATATTATCTCTTCATAGATTGTCATAGGTAAATTTTATAGGTAAATTTCATTGGTTAAAAATGACATCATCAAAAATCTAATTGGTTGATTTCAAAAATGTCATCATTGATGTTTTGTTAAAAGTAAGTGAACCAATCAGATTGTTGATGATGTAATTTTCGACCAATGAAAATTTGCAGACAAACCCTAAATATAGTCATAATTATTTATAGAAGGAAACACAGGGTTAATCTAGTGGTATCAAATGATGTTTTCTATTACATTCAAAAGTTGTTTACTAGACCCCTTTTCTAACTAGGAAATTCAACCATTGATAAATGGTTTTGATTGGTGGTGTCACACTAATCAATACTAGAAACTGCGCGATCTGAGTTCAATACCCAGTCGTGCAAAAAGAAATCAATACTTTAATTTAGCAGTAGTTTCAACTAATGTATTGAAGGCTATATTATCAATTGAACTGTGAACTGACACTACAATTTTTAGGCTGTAAGTCAGTTGGGTCAACCCATGCCAGTTGAGGGAAATTGGGTAGTCAGTTGGTACCTGATGAAACATAAGTTGAAACTAAAGTTGGTGAATGAGCCTTAATTCCTTATTTTAATTCCATATATAAATTTGCTTTTCATCTGTTTGATCAAGATTAATACAACAATAAAATTTTTTTGAAAGTCAGAACTCAGAACTGGCCTAAAATGCACTCATTATCCACATGATTAGGAGAATTTTTGAAAATCAGAGCTCAGAGCTGGTTAAAATGCACTCATTATCCACCATGGTTGGAGAAATAAGATTTCTTCTACAAAGAGGTTTATCTAAAATTTGACTACCCGGCTCAACCTAACTCCTAGTAGTCAGTACAAGAATATTGATCTCATTGCTTAAAATCAGGTAAAATGTTGAGGGGAAAATTGATTGAGATAGCTGTGGCTTATAATTGTTGAATCACATTACAAACTTCCAATAATTTAAAAAAAATCACAATTTTTCTACTGTAACAAATTTTTATCATCTCTCAAAGAGCACTCGTTTTTACCTTTTTTGATCATTTTATTGGTCGAAGATTACATCATCAAGATATTGATATTGATTGGTCCGCTTACAAATTTTATCATGAGTTTTAGTTTTAACAAGATATTAAAAGATGAAATTTTGAAATTAAACAACTTAAGATTCTTGATGTAATTTTCAACCAATCAAATAGCAAATTTACCAATAGTTTGCAAACAAAATGTCTGAACTATACACCAAATAACACAGAAAACATCAAATAACACACACAACACACATTTCGAGAGAGACGAAGGAAGAAATTAGACAATATCAGTACTACACTGTTAATTGCTTCAAGATCTGCTACGCAAACATGAACAAAGCAACAACAAAGAAAGAACAACAAGAAGACAAGAAAAACAATGACGACCCACGCATGAAACATGAAAACTAATCCCCCCTCAATCGTGCATTCAAAAGAAACAGGGTAAGGTATTATTATATCGTGTAAGGATTTTGATTGGTTTAAAACTACATAATTGTAGACCTGATTGGTTAAAACTAAAACTCATTTAAAAATATTAACAAGTGAACCAATGAGATTCTTGGTGATGTAATTTACAACCAATCAAACAACAAATTTACCTATTGTATGAAAACCCCTGACTTGAAGTTGCAGGGAGATCATATTTGACTTTTAAGCGTGTCAAATTGCATGTTCTACATGTGTTTCTGTGTTTTTTGTGAGTAGTCTCATGTGTGTCGTAATGTGTATGTTTGGGTGTTTTTGTAAACATTTGATTGGTTTTAAAATTATGCCATCAACAGAAGTTTTTTAAACCAGCTTTAAGTAACACAAGAGGGCATAGCAGAAAGTTGTGTAACATGTGTAAGAGCTAACTTCTTCTCAGAATAATAAACAAATGGAACGGCCTTCCTCCGAAGGTTGTCAATGCCTATCTATTTGTTCAAGTGTCGAAATGTACAGGCAAACCCTATTTATTGAAGAAAAAATATATTATTATATTATTATCATATTGGTTGATTTCAAAATATCATTGATTAATGTTTTGTTAAACGTTAAATCTAAGATTTTTAATTTAATTAAAATCTCCAAGATGTAATTTTAGCTTCATATTCCACAATGTTATGGTATGTTCTGTGACCCCTTCTCGAGCCTGGATAAGTGTTCCCTTGTGGTGTGTTAAATTCGACAATGGATTCCGTTAAATGTTTAATGTTGATCCATCCCCGTTGGTAGAACTTAATATATACTGCCTCTATTCAAAATGTCTAGGTAAATAGATAAAAACCATAAAAAAAAAAATCAAAAAAAAGCAGGGATTAGCCCTAAAATGAATCAAAAATCAAGAAATTCAAAAAAAGCTGCCTGTTATTTTGACACAGATTTTAGTCAATCATCAGACTATATTCATTGAAAAACAAAATTTACAAAATAATGTAAGAAATTATAAAAATAGCAAGAAATAATTTACCTCGATAAGGTTGCACATGTACAAATCACTCTTAACTATTCCATTAAAAAAAAAAACTATATACCCCTAGTAAATGTTTCTACTAAGTACTCCAGTTCTTCCTATGTGCATACTTTTGATTGGTTGGATACTACAGTGCACAGAGGCTGATTGGTTTTACCCATGGCGTTCTTAACTACAGGCCATGCCATCGTGCATGTTTTTTTACGGAAAGTACCTTCCTGGTATTTTCTTGAT
>JAUKPT010003547.1:0-11941 GCA_032273505.1 Nanomia bijuga | reverse complement strand
AACCTATATGTTTGATACTTTTCAAGTTATTCGAGATCGACGCTTTCATACATGGCCATATACTCTACTGGCCATGGCTGATAGGATCTAAAAATGAGTCTGGGATATAATTTTGCATAATTTTGGCATATTTGAAGAGCCTACATTAACAAAAGACAAGTGTTCGTACGAAGAGATTTGCTACTAATGGGAAAATAACAACTTTTGTTATAATGTACTTGTGGTCGATACCATACTATATCATATTAGTTTTCATCTAACTTTTATGCCCAATTCAGCAATTTATTCCAACTTTGAATTTGAACTACTTGGAAATGCTATATTATACTGAAATGGAGCCAAAGACCCCGAAATAGGGTATGCACATTGAATTTTGTTAGGAAATTTTATTAATGGTTTAAAAAAAAAAAATCAAAATCATCTTTTTTCACTTTCACTGGACTATGAATAAATTAACGGTTTATACCTTATTTATCTATTTACGTTAGGCAGAGTTATCGAGCGAGATTTCATTGATCTTTGCATTATAAACCCTTTCTTTCATCTGACAAATCTAAAATTGCCACTGCAAAAGTTACGTCACAATCAATACTTGAAATGAATTAAGAGCTATCAAATCATAAAAGGCGTTTGATGAAGTGCTTTGTAAATGTTTATATTCTTTTGAGATCTTGTTTCGTGGGATAGAAGCATCTGTATGTACTTAACAAGGTAAACTGCTTTATTGCTATTCTTTAGAACAGAAGGAAGATTTAAGAACAGAAATTCACCTTTCCATCAATACTTCCTTCATTGCCAATCCCTTAAAGGTGATAAATTTGATACTTATGCTTAATACCAAAAACACAGATGTAAAGTAAATCTAATTTCTAACAACATTTACAATACAATTATATTTCTCTACTCACGAGGAACACTTGGCCGTGTTCAAGAAAAAGCAACTATCAGTGGCGCGATGGCTAAGGGATGCTGGGGGTGAGGTGGAGGGAAGCCGGGAAGCCACCCAGCGAAGGTTATCACTGAAAATAAAGGGGCGCCAAAATTGAGTCTTGTGACAAAAAAATCACGCTTCGTAAAAAGCACATTATAACATTTTCGTTACACTTGTAATCTACTACTTACTACTAAACGAGGCCAGAATCTACCTTAACTTCGCCACAAAAAACCCTCTCACCACACTGCTGGCAACTAACTGCCCTCATAAGTTTTTCTTGGGAATCTTTTTGTTACTTATATAAAATACAGTGTTTGATAAATGCAGAAAAAGCTATATTTAGTGTGAATGTTTTAGTTGATATTTTAGTATTTTGATAATTAATAAATGGAAAGATATCACTCCTTGGTTTTCTTATGGTCGATTTTCTACGACATATTTTGAACATAACTGATAAACTTCTAAAAAATACCATTAATTCTTATGATGTACTTTTTCTCTTTTCGAGTCTAGCAAATCATTTGAACAGTTTCCTTATAAGACAAATATTCCTATTTTTAAAACGACAAATAATGTCTTAAACTGACATCTGGTCACGAACTCGTGTCTTTCACGTAAATGTCAAAAATCGTGTGTCCTGTCGAATGTGAAACCTAATGCCGTTTGATTGTGTGGCACGGTCTACCCTGGCTCAAATAAAATTAGGGCCGTGCCAGCCCTGAAAAAAAATGAAATAACTTTTTTCATACCATGGAATAAAAGTGTCAACAAAATACTGACCATCTTTTTGAATATTTCGTAAAAAAAACGGCATACATTTATCACACATCAAGTTATAGCAATGTTATATATATACTATTTATATTCTAGCCTTCTTTATGATACCAAATCGTTATGCTTCTTTTTCTTCAAAGAGTGTAAAATAAAAGAGATCTTGATATTTTGCTTTTTTGCTGTTTAGGAACTTATAGTGCCCACCCTAAAATTTTGGTCCAGCTCCGGGCCTCGTGGTAAGTTCATCGTTGACAGGAGGCAAGGGGCATGAAGCGCGAGGTACGGGGCACGAGGACTGGGGCACGGGACATAACTGTCCAGGTCACGATTCACCTCTTTAAGTGTTTCATAAGGGATATGTCTTCCCAATCTCCCTCGTATGAATAAGAAGTGCCGATTGATTTGCAACAACGTGAAAAAAATCATACTGATTTAGGTACTTTATTTTCTAAATCTTACCAAACAGAATACTAAAAAAGTTATTTTTGGCCACCTTAATTTTGACTGTTAGTTTTTTGGCATTGGCAACCTTCTTCTATATTAATAGGACCTTTATTTAAACCACACAGTATCCTATAGCAACGTGTTTGTTTATGTGAGCCGCCAGACCCCCAATAAAAACAAATACTCCAAATATGATCCTCCTTTAACTGTGGGAGAAAAATAATTAAAAATAGATTACAGAAGTAAATAGTCAACCATCTTGAATGCGAATTCTTCCCTTTTTACAAGGTTCATTTAAAATTAAAACAATATTATTAAGTTGTGGTCGAAACTGTAAAAATAGTCAATGAAAGTGATGAAGATCAAAGATGAAGACAAATGTAATTGATTAATTTATTAATTTTCAGGAACTCGCTCATTGAATCGATAGTGTAGTAACTGTTGAACGCACACATGGTGCAATTGTTTTTGGTGACAGGCACGTTGGCGTAAACTGAGAAGAATTGTAAAGCATACCTGTTGCTTCGAAGAGAGGAAAAACTTAAGTTGATAAAATGCGTTTTATAAGTAGTTGATAAGTAATTTTGGGTGATATATTGTATGTGTAATTATACTGGTTTTACCAAATAGGGTTTTAATAAAAAGAGGCTTATTAGAGAGATAAGCTCGTGTCGTTTTGCTTATTTCACCAAATTGGTAGCAAGAGGCTTCTGAGAGAGACATTTAAAGATTTATTCTACTCAATTCATCAAGATGATTTTGTCAGTTTCAAGTAACGCAGCAGCAGAAGTTGCATAACATGTCGTAAAGATAAAAATGCGTAGAGAAGAGTATGTTCAATAAAGCATCTCGTTTATTCGAATATATGAACGTCCATATCAACGTTCATTTTTCCAAATAATTTTACTCAATACAGATTATTCGCACACTCGATCACTCAAATCACCAAGATGGTTATTATTGCCTTAGGAGAAGCAGAACAAAAATCAAATATCATGAACACGCCATCTTTAGGCGTAGTTTCATTTTACGAAGCTGACGACACTCTATTATCAGAACCATCCGTCACTGATTACTTCGAGAATAAAGCTGCACTTATAATCAAACACAATCCTTGGCTATGTGGTCGGCTTATTAAGTCCCAGTGTGGTGATATCCGCTTGTTTTATAACGAGGTTGTACTTGACACAAAAGATTACATACGTGTTGTACAGAACGACGAATTGTTTCAGGCAAAGACATGGACAGATATTTGTACACAAGCTTCACCATATATTCCAAAGAATGGATTCAGATGCATAGAAAAAGATGAACCTCTTGGTATTTTCACTTTATTTATGAGTAATGACATGCAAAAGATAGCATTAGTGTGCTCAATAAGTCATGTTATCGGCGATGCGTTTACACTTTACCGCATATGGAAGATGTTTGATGAAAGCGAGTATGTTGAAAAGTTAAGCGTTAAACGTGATTTGGGCTTTTCAGATTACATAAAACGTTACACGAACTTTTCAGTGAGTAAACCGAAACTCTTGAGTTTAATGCACCACACGGTTGAACTCCCTTTGCGAAGATGGGACAGGTTCTTGAACAGCGAGAAAGAACATATTCATCAATTCATCTACAAAATTGATCAAGAATTTATTGATACAATCAAGGCCAAATACAACACTGAGGATACCCATGTATCGACCAATGACGTGATAAACAGTTACTTTTTCGGTAGAAAAGCCTTTAGTGAAGCACATAACGTCTTTATGGCTATCAACATGCGAAGCAACTCTGATCAAATCAGAATTCCAGAACTAAGCGATGACATGGTTGGAAATTATCAGATAGCTGGGCATTTCCAAGGATCTGATTTGCAAGACCCAGTCTCATTTCGAAAAAAGTGGACAGGTATTTTGTTAAAAGAAGACTCTATTTCTAAACAGCCGACTTTAAAAGAGTTGTTGAAAAGTGGGGGTGGGAGTATCAGCGTTTCGACGAATTGGTCCAGTTTTTATCATCAAACGGAACTTCCTGGTTACAAACATCTGTTTCATATACCAGCAAACATTGAAAAATACGAAAGTACGATTGGTCAGAAATTATGTAATGATTGTTCGATTCTCGTCTTTCGATTGGACAATAATGAACTTGCCATTTCTATTAGTATTCATGGTGATATCCCGGATGGTTATTTTGACAACTGTGGGATACTTGGACGACGCGTTCTCTCATAGGTGGGCGTGCATTCAGTAGGAAGACACTTAGGAATGAACAGCCGATGGAATTGTCGAACATTTTGCCGAAATTTGTTAAAATAAAACTATATTAGATTAATTTTGTAGCTTAGAATTAGGTACTTTTCAATTCAATTTATTATACATCATTATAATTTCCTTTTTTACAACTCATTTCCCATTTATATCTTTTGGTAATTATTTGCTGTTGAAATTCAAATGTTTCATTGGGGTTTTCAAGGTTTTTTTGCACGTTTTAAAGAAATCGAATGTACATCTGCACTTTTTTGTTTATATTTAATGAAAATAATTCGAAATAAAAATTTCAAATCGATAGCGCGTTGTATTTAACCGCATTATATGAATGAATAAGAAATTGCAAGATAATTGAGATGGAAATTGATGGAAATGTTGAGATTAACTATCATCACCGGTTACGAGATTTCTACTCGATGCCATCAGAGAGATTTAGTTTGACTCTGGTGGATTTGTGTAGACCAGTTGTTCTCCTATCTATCACCCAACAAATATTTATTTACTTATGCATCCCTCACCGAGATAAATTGATAGTACTCTCAGCTTCCAAACACTTCAACCCTTCAATTAGGCTTGACTCTTTTCCTTTCCTTGTCAGGTTTTAAGAAGAGAATAACGCATAATCACGGTGTTATCCTTATGTACAACTTTCTAACTGCGTAAACATCTGCATTTGGATAATAACAAGAGTTACGAAGACTTATGTAGATATTTACACGCCTAGTAAAACTTGTACCGGGGAGGAGCAAGGAGGGGTGCCAAACTCGGTTCTCCGTACAAATTTTTCTTCATTCCCGGATTCCCAGAAAATATTTTAGTCAATCCCGGAACCCCGGAAAGGAAAGAGTAAAGCTAAAATTTCACAGAAAATACTTTCAGAAATTACTTTCATAGAAATAGCATTTAAAATAACATATTAATTTACATATTTGTTGACTTATGATTATAAATAACTAAATCATTACCATCAAAGTTCCGTTCATTCAAAGCGTTCGATGTGCACATCTGATTTGGCTCCAACTTCAAAATTGCATTTGTATTCCTTATAGTTTTACACGCGAGATCCTGAGCGACTCCCGCGGGTCGCCTTCCAAATATGCGACGTATTTCTGTCTTGTATTCGTCACTCATATAAATCAACACGACAGGGTTGATGACAACTTGCGCATAGAACACGACCAACACTGTGTTATACGTCAAGATAATTCCATCATAATAAGGTAAAAGTTGAAAGTTAAAAAGCAACATGAACAAGTGGTAGGGAAAAGTTGTAAAAGTCACGAGAATAAACATCATAAGAAACGTTTTGTTTATTTTACGGCTTCCTCTACGTCTTATTCTTAGAAAATCTTCGTTTACTTGTTTTCGTATACTTTTAAGATTTCGTTTCAACGTGTGAGATATTTGAAAGAATGCAAAACCAGTCAGTGATGTCGGAATGACATACATTGTAATAAACACACAAATACGATAGATCTTTTCATGCGAATTTGACGACCACTTCAAACTACATTTACCATCTTTATTTAGTTTAAACTTTCCAAAAGCTCCCATCAGTGTTGCTGAAACGAATAAATAGGAAACAATCCATAGCACACATATCATAACCGCAATAAATCTATTTGTAATTAATGCGTATTTTGTGCCAGCTTTCCGTATTATGAAGTAACGCGCAATCGCAATAGTCGTGTGCGTGGATACGCAAACCACAGCAAAACATTCCATCGTTGGCATGACAATATATTTACAACCGATTCGACCGAACGGCCAATCTATGAACGGGTCGATTAAAGAATAGGGTATTGTAATCACGACAATAGTTAAATTACTGATAGCAAGGTTGAACACTAACCAATTCACCGGCGTACGAAGTTCTCGTTTTGATAGCAAGACCACGATGATAGCGACATTACCAAGAAAACCAATTAGGCATTCGAGGCTTGAAATGACGTCAATGACAATGATACTAAGTGTGATGACAACAGTGGTGTTGTTCGCCATGGTTTATTAGGAGTGTGGAACTATAAAAATAAAATAATTGTTAGTGCGGGTTCGAACCTGAATTTTCCAAAATTTACGGGGCCGTCGCAAATGAACACATTAGAAATCACGCAACGATCATTTCCGTGGTAGATATTTGAATGCAGAAACAGCATCCTATTTATACAGCCGGTCTTTGAATAATGAAAGGTCTTGAAAAATTAAAGGTGGCAATGTAAGACATGGTCGTATCCATCGAAGCGTGTACTCTCGGCGTGTACTCTCGGCTGAATTTTTATGACTTTCTTCAAATTCTGTCAAATTTTGAAAAAATCATCAATTATCCCGGTCGTTTGTTCTCGCTGACCCCGCTCAAGATTCGTGTCCAAATAAAACCCCTGATGTATTTGAAGTAGTAAAAAGCTACCCATAAATCTCTACATTACATTACAAATTTACATGCATGCATTTCCCCCTAGAACAGATAAACTTGTTTTTAATCAAAATACCTACCCTTAACAATATCCAAAAACAAGTTTTATCTTCTAACGTAACCTTCAACCGGAAGAGCTTTTTGGAACTTTCACTTGTGGTCTGAGAGATATATAAACGCAAATTGTTTAAATAATGAATATCGAATATCAGTAAATAATTCTCAAAGAAAAATATTTGCGTTTTCAATAGATAAATGAGTGAAGATGATAATTACATGTGATTTTCATTGATATGATCACATTAAGTCATTGTGCTAATACAAACACGGCTTATCTTTTTTATTTAATGTGTGATAAATAGATAACACCCTGATTCACAAATATTTGAGGAATCTTACTTTCGTTTACCCAGATAAAGTTTAAAAGGAAGATTTTTTTACGGAAGAAATTTTCGCCGATTGATGACAAAAAATACTTAGTTATGCGGATGATTGTTCTAAAAATGTTTTGCAGAATTAATTTATGCAGAACTAGGTCATAGCACCGCCATTTTAAGATCAAGTATTGCAATGCAATTTACCGGAATCTGTATAACTTAGAGAAAAATCAATCGATTTAACGGTTCATATATCAGAGAAGTCATAAGATCAGCGTGGTAAAACAAACACGCCTAATTTATTACTTGTTGCGATGAATAGATCACACACTGATTCGCAAATGTTTATGTTTATCTTTATTTCCTAATTCACGAAAATCTTTTCCAAGGTCAAGACAGCAAAATGAAGATTGAACTTTTCTCGTTTGATTTTAATCAGCTTAGGAGTCACGTGGATATTAAGCAGTTTGCTAAGTACTAATAAAATGGCGAGAACTCGGCCTTCCATTTTTTCTCTATAAATGTTTGATAGAAAACTCAGAAAACGACCAGATTCTCCACTGATATGATAACCTACCTACCTTCGGATCTTCATATTATCTTGAATATGTGGACATCTTTCTCCTTTTTGAAAGAAAAATCGAACGGTGATAAATAACGTTAGGAATTTCGTAGAAGTATGAAGCTTTTAAAGATAACTCAGACCATTTTTGGGAAAACAAGAAAGAAATCTTTTTGACCAATTTTGGTCCAAAGTCCCATATTTAGGGACCAAATTTTGAATCAGCTTAAGGTGTCAAGTGGGTGTTAATCAGATTGTTTAAATAAATTCATTTTCTGTTGTTACCAAACATGCAACAACAGGCATTTTCCAAAGAAGATTTCTATGTATAAGAGCACGAAATATCAGTGGTCTTCCGTACAAACTGTTAATATTAACTGTAAAATTTAATGAGAACTTTTTCATTAAATAAAATTTATTTCAACAATTTGACTAAGAAATATGATGATGTACCAAACATTCAAAAATAGAAAAAGAGAAACATGATAATCCTGATAATTTTTGTGCACCATGGACCGGTACACATAATTTTAAGCGATCTGATCTATTTTTTTTACGGACCTGAACAAAGGTTTCCACCTGGTTCATTGAAAAATCTATTGTGCACAACAAACACTTAACAAAATGATTAGTGGTCCAATAGTCTATGGTCCAATTTATAATTAGCAATAAAATTCCAAGCAATCCAGCGTGCTCATTTATTTTGAACAGTCACAAACGCATATTTTATGTTCGCTATTTTGACTATGACAAGTTGGTCAATTTTACTTACATTTATTCAAAATGACGGATCAAAGGATTTAAGGCAGAGCAGTGGTACATTTTGTCTTCTGTTTTCCGAGGTTTTTTAAAAAGCGTGCAATTTTAAACAATTTTAACGATCACCAACATGGCGGAATTAGCTAATGACACTAATGACACTAACGACATATTACCATGGTGAATCACCAATATTGCACGCTTTTTCTAAACCCAATACAGACTGCTTACTTCTCCACCAAGAGATCTTCACCAATAAACCTTGGAATGCTTACCCCTTTTCTCTTATTCCCTGTGATTTAATTTTGGTAGAAAAACACGTGAAGCACATAACATCTTTATGGCTATTAGCATACGTAGCAACTTTAATTTTCGGCCAAATTTAGATCTCTGCAATGATTAGTTCAATGAAAAATATTCTTTCATTTTCAGTTTTTTTTTCACCCCCCTTATAGGAATTCGTCAGGTACTCCAATAGTCAGTAAGCACTGTAAAAGTTTGTGCAAAAACGTGCTCTCATAATGAATAACCTCACCAAAATCCATCTTGCATTGCTTTTTGCATCATACAAATATTTGGTGTACGTTATCCAGGGGTCAAAAACATAGGAAGGTCGCACCTTTACAAGAAGGTTTACCAGAAGTGCGATTTATTTTTACTGACAATTCATAACAATGGATTTAAGAAAGTGAAGCAAAAAATCAGAAGGATAAAGTCATTACATTGAATGCATATAAAGAAAATGAAGTATAAATCAACAAAAAAAGTGTAGGGTTGTAATTAGCCGAAATTTTGTTGTATATCAGATTTGCTGAAATGATGTTTGCAGTTGTATTTCTGTGTCTATATCCCGAAAAATATGGTTCATTTTCTTGAAGATAATGATAAAGTAGTGGTATAGTATATAGTACATAGTATATTTCTTTCTTTGCTTTTAGAATCCCTTAGATAAAGCTCGAAATAGCTTTGGATCAGCTTAAAATCTCAGATTTTTCCGGGGCCTCGCCCCTTACAGCGCCTCAATACCGAAAACTGGAAAACTGGTTCGATCCCTTGTTGTGTCATGTATGGCAAAGTGCAAATGAGCCGTCAACTTGTCTGGATGAGTATGTTCAATCTAACGAGAGTCAAAGAGATAGACAATGTTTTAATTTTCTTTTCGTGAACAAGATCAGTAACCGCATCAACAAGAAGTTTATTTCACAATTTATCAAATAACACGGGATATTACATAAATGTGTCTGGCAATTTATAAAACTTCTTAAGTCTTAGAATAGTATTACTTCCAAGTCATATCCGTATCTAGACGAAAGATGGATCTTTTGCCTTTCCTCTAAAGGAATTTCTTCACCCTTTTCTAATGAGCTATTTCCAACAACTAGAACTTGAGCCTTACCTTAACAAATATATCATCTATTTTGGTGGCAATTACAAAAAGCTTGTGTAAATCTTAGTATATCATTTATTTTAACTCATAAGAAATTTCCTAATTGCGGAATTTCGAACTAGTGATAAACTGATGATGAACTAGTGATGAAAATTTATGGTATGTTTAAATTTTTATCCCTTTCTTGTAGCTAACAGGCTAAAACAAGAAGATTTATTTTGACCCTTAAATGCACTTTTCTCTAAAGTTATTATATTTCGTTATCTAAATGATTCGTTATCGATAGCTGCTAAAGCAAGTTCTTCACTTTTTAATGAACCATCACCAATAAGCAAAACTTACCTTTAACAGTTTATATCATCTAAAGTTTTGCGTACATTTACCAAGATGGATCACACTTCGCAACAAACCTTTCTTATCGAGTGCTATTTGCATTTGTAATAAAAGCGAGCTGCAAATTTCAACGATGACGATCAGTCAACACTTTTCCATCGAATACACGTAAGTGGAAAAATAAAAATTGAAAACAATCCCTAGAAGATAACTTATTCATACATTGCATAAATCAACGACTTTAGCATGTCGATCATAGCTGCAAATATTTGCTTATTAACTGACTGAGAAAATAATGATGAAAAGTAAAGTTCTGATTCGTTCCTGACATACAAATATTGCATTTGAGTTAAGATTTGAACAAATAACAAATGAAGAAAAATCATAATTTCTTTATATCAAAAAGAATTTGCTGTATATGTCTAATTGTGCGTTATGTCAACGGATTAGTCACTGTGCCGAGTTTTGATTATTATTTTGTGCTGTATTCAGAAATACAGAAATTCCAACGTTTATAAGTGATGGTTCAAAAATGATGCCGTTTGATTGATTATAGGAAGAGTTTTGAAAAGATTGAACATATCTACTCGGTACTTTGAATTAGAAGGAGAAGGTCTTTGATCGCTGATAATGTCTTTTCCTAATGTTTTTGATCTACAAAAGCCCAATTTTAATTTCAAAATTCAGTATAAAATAAAAAAATTGAGCTCCTAAAATATTTAGATAAAGATATAGATCATGTTCGATGTTTTTTGAACAAAGCAAACAAATATTAAATTAGCTTGTACTCATGACATCCTCTTTTGCTGTGATGGTCTTATTCTAAATGAAATAAATAAAAACAATCGAAAAAATATGAAAAATATGATGCTAAAAAGAATAAACTGAAGCTATAATCGGATTCCTCGCCCCAGAACACAGTACCAAGAAAATTTGGGAAATTCGCCCTATTATCCTCCCCCTATTTGAATGTTCAGGGTCAAAAGAGGATTAAAGGGTTAAAGAAAGACTCTGTAGTGTAAGTCGGTAATTTAGAATTAGAGCTAAATTGGATTACCTTGCAATACTTCTTTTCTCGTAGTTTAAAAAATTGGGTTAGCTTGTTTATTCATCTTTGGCTAACAGTAACTTTTAGCAATTTTTATAAGACATTATAAACCATTTCCAAATATAACAACAATAAATGCATGATTGTGCAAGTATAAATATCTAATCCACCCTCTGAAAAAGCGTCCAATATTTCTGTTTAAATAATAGGATTTCTATTAGGTATTTCGAGAAAATGTACAGAAAAATACAAATTATTATCTCTAGTTTAAGTCAAGTTTTAATCATGTAATGAAAAGATATAAATGGATATAGGAACTTTTCGTAATTTATACTAATTGCACGAGCAAGTAAATACGTAAATAATTTTCATAAATGCCTTTCTCATGACTATTCATACACTACTGTGTCTCACAAAGTTTAGGTGGTTAGATTTTCTGTTTATACGTTAACTTTTCACCCTTGGAAATTCAGATATCAAAAAGGTATCATTCAACTTTTAACATCCAACCGTGTAAACCCCGGTCTACATTATAACAAAAAAATCATTAACATAAAAATATCCGTTTTTCGAAGATGTAAACCGGCCTTAAGTCGAAAATTGTAAACAAACAAAATGGCCGCCGATTTTTTTCATCGGCGTTAAAAAT
>JAUKPT010003546.1:0-11942 GCA_032273505.1 Nanomia bijuga | reverse complement strand
GGAAAAGTTCCCTTTCAGCCGAAGCTATGTAAAACACGTAGCTTAGATATAGCTGTGTATTAACCATGACATAACTATAACCAATACTTGATCATGTTGTTTGTTATGTTCAAAGGCGAAACATTTGAATTTTTACATATTGTGATTTTTTGTGATCAATGAGATTACAAATATTAATACTCAAACATATTCACAGCTGCTTCTTTCATCTGAAAATACCAATGATTATTAATTATTGTAAATGGAATTGGTATTTGTTGTACAGTCTAGCAGACCGAAAGAAATGTCCATAAGGTGTTACATCGAGATCTAAGCAAGTTTTGAAAATATATTTGACGGGTGAGCCTTGTTAAGCCATTCCTGAAGTCTCGCAAGCCTGTGAGAAGCCAAGACTCATATCTACTCAAGCATGAGTCATGTAGACCTTTTTTAAACAAGGGATCTGGTATCAATGTATTTATTTCTTCGAAACATTTATAGATATTTATATGTAATTCCAAAGCATCTTCAACGCATTCAGTCATCTCATTATAGAGATTAGAGAGTCAATGAGAGTCAATAGAGATAAGATAAAGAACGTCTTGATCTTAAAATGTCAGGGTGGTAACTTGGTCAATAGGCTGAAAGCAGTGTAATGCAGAGGTATTATACTGAGCATCTTGTTTTGCGAGGCTTTTTTTTGCCGAAATGAGACCCTACGGATAATGTTACAATACAACTGACGTTTATGGATCTTTTTCTAAGGAAAATTTAAATTCTTAGACCCATTTCTAAAATCGAGAATCAAAAGGATCCCTTTCCGCGGTACATCCTGTCAGCGCTCATATGGATGTTAGTCCCCCGAGCTTAAAATACCTGCATTATCGAACAATCGAATTACAATTTTATGGTACTTCAAAATAAGAATGTAATGGACGATCGTAAGCATACACAGCTATAATGATCAGATTTGTCTTATCTTGTAGCACGCCATAGTGTCTAAATACAGAGATACTATACACCTCGGTGATAATTAGAGGCACACTGGTCTCTTTTAAGGGTTTGGTATGCATAAAAACGTTCAGATATATACCTTTCTTATATTATGTGTTCTGAGGCTAGTATTTTCCCCATAAATCCCCGCAGAATCAGCAGAATAGAAGACCATGCACGACATCTCTCCAAGACAGAGAACGATATAAGACTCCTGTCCTTACATGACAAAGACTGATTAAAGACCGAATTGAATATATCATGATGAATATCAGAAAGGACGTGCAGAGTCAAATATCACAATCATCATTTTCCAGATACATATGTTCATCGCCCTGTAATCATTAAAAGCATGCAATTATAAACGACTAATCGCCTCTTATCTTATGACACGCCTTAGACTTGGGAATCAAATCGATTTCTTTTTTAAAATAGCTTGTTAATTGCTTTCTAAATGATTCATTGATAATAATGATTCATTGATAATAATGATAGGGGATTATTAATATGGGGGCATTATATTGATATTGGACCCAATACATTATAAGATTTTGTGCTAGTGCATTAAGAGTAAAGACCTAAATAAGCTTTTGTAACATTTTTAACTCTCTGTTTGAGGAAACAATAGGGTGAGCTTATTGTCTTTACAGTTATTTTCTATAGTTTCATGTAACCAAATAAGACTGGTAATCACAATGGTAACCAAGAGAAAAATAATAACTAATAAAGTATGTATGGGATAGATCAATGTATATGCAAATTATGGCAAATTTACATGTTGTATATTACATCATCAAGAATCTGGTTAGTTCACTCAGCATTATTATCATGAGTTTCAGTTCTAACAAAAGATTAAATGATGATTGCATAATTGACACCCTTTCAAAATGCATTCTCGCAGTTCCTTGTAAGCCTGACAAACGTAACTCGTTTTTCAACACCTGTAACCTCAATTGATGTTTTGAGAACACCTTGGTTCGTTGTTGTGACATGTACAAGAAAATTTCAATGTAATAGCTGCTATTGTTTTGGATATTGATTCCTTGAGAAAACCCTCATATTAGCACTTTATTGATGGAAATGTAAAAAATATTTTTCTTCCTTTAGAAATCGATATCTTGCCATGCGAATTTGAGGTATCAATTTTACCCGCATATATTCCTTACTAAAACAACACCAACACCAATATGCCTTCTCCCGTTTACATTGGCACTCTCTCAACTTACTGGCTGTTGCAATCAATTGCTCATTGTACAACATAAATGTCGAAAGGAGAAATGGAATTACGTTATTATTATTATTATTATTGTTTGTTTGTTTGTCGACCTGGTATGTTGTTATGTGTATAATTTTGAAGGCAAATACTGTTGCGTTGTCTTAAGTAATGATCGACCTCTTATTCTTCGATAGTTTGACGATAACCTTTTGTATATTAGTTGGGTGTCAGTTGTATTAGGGGAATGTTGCCTTTCTGACAGTCGTACCTGATAAATTTTAAATTTCTATTTTATGATGTTAGATTCATTTGATTTAAAGGTACCAGGTAGGATCAAAAGTGAATAAATCATTGATATTTTATTTCACCAACTTCATATTTCGGTCATTTCACATTTCACTGTAGTTTATTAAAGAGATGGCGATGATTGAATCATTTTTGCATTTATTTTCAATTCTTTGTTTATTAGTGAAAAATTTGTGTCTAATTTATTTTTCCGTTTTACACATAAGGGCATAAATTTCCGAAAGCACTTGGAGCCTGTAGGATTTACACCCCCACAATATCACCTGTTCCACTACTGAACATGAAGCAAAATGGTTTACCTATATACTTTAACAAGCTATACAGGAAGTTTCTAAGCTGAACTCTTCACGTACAAGATTCAATTGATTCAGTGATGGCAGTGTGTGTCGTTAATAACATGAAACATTTGATTCGTTTAAGAGAATTTCCATCTTAATGAATCCATTTGTTGTAATCTGATGTAACGCATATAAGATCAGATAAGTTCACAAGGACATTCTAACAACGGTTCTGATTGGACAAAGGATGACGAGGCTGATTGCATTTTTGATGATTCATCAATACATGATGTTTAATGTAGATGATGAGACATGGAGGAAATGAAGGTCCAGTGTTGAGTGAAGTAGTAAACATGTTTTTGAAAAATATGAAATATTATAAAGTATATGCCCGGGTAACGGTGAATTTTGCGGTATGAAAAAGTTCTTGTCTTTTACCTCGGCTTTCATATAAAATTCCTGCCATATACTAAAGACAGCGAAAGAAAATATCTGTCCTATGTATGAATGACAGGTTTATCTAAAACTTTCACTCATAATTGGTGAAAGAAAAAGGTCCGTGCCCTACATGCCAAGGCACATTGGCCTACATTCAATTCAGGGCTTAAAATAATTTTTCAAACTGTCAAAACTAATATGAAGCCAATGTACTTTATTTTAACTAACCACAGTTAACTACCAACATTCTGTAATAAAAAATGGGTTACAGCGTATCTTTATGTGTCTAAAGAATTGAAAGTTGTGAGAAGAAAGAAAATGGGTTCAATTTAAAATATGGGTTGGATAAAATATCCGATGGGAATCGTATTGGGTCGGATAATAGTTGAAATGGGTCAGATAATATCCGATATCCGACCGTTATTTTAAACTTTGTAATTGCCCGGGCATATATTTCATATATTTTGAACAGATCCTAATTGGATACAGAGGGTATTCGTAGTTATGCATAAGGTTTCATTATTTTTACAACTATTTATTCTAAAACAGGATAGATTCGCTGCATAAGAATTCATAGGTGGGGCATTAAAAGTCATAAATAGAGCATTGCCCTAAGATACCACCTGATAGCTTTTCTTTTATCTTACCCTTTCCCACTTCCTGAAACGTTTTATGAAATAATAACACATGATTGGAAGTGAGCAAACATACAATCGTCGACAATCCCTTTAATGTTTTGTTATTTATCTCGTTCTAACTCATCAGAAATCCATCTTTATTACGAGATGTCACACAGACACACGAAGAGTCAATATTGGCCAAAGATTGAGCAAAACCGTCCATTGTTCCAATCTCTGTGTTGCTTCATTCATAAATAAATAAGCAAATAAAGTAATGATTGATTGTTGAATTGTCGTATTGATTCATTTGTTGACATTCCTTTATCGTCAACGTGATGTTAAGACGTACAGGTCTTTATGGTAAGCTTAAAGGATTTCGATCTACGAAAATGTTTCGGGTAGAAAATATTTTAGTCATTATAACATTTCTTGTTTTGCACATCTTCTTTCTTGGGTTAAACAGCGGGTTAATGTTTAAAGTTTGCACTTATGGAACAATCGTACAAGCTCTCTACGTGCATTTTGGGGCAATGACTTAAGGTGTTTCGACAGTTACTAACTGACTACCCTATTTTACTCACATAACTGGCCCCAAAATGTCTTTGATTTTTGTAGTTGTTCTAAGTTTAGGTTTTCTGCAGAAGCACATCATGTTTTTAGGTATTCGATTTTCAAATGATATATCGATAGATTCATGCATTTTTTAGAAGTTTCATATCTTTATTTTTTAACCAGATTATTCTTAAAGCTTAAGTTAGCTACGAAAAGATGTCTAGGTTTTCTATTAAGACAGAAATGTCTTATTCTTGCAAACATGGTTTTCTGCTAGACAGTTTTCTGTTTCTGTAATGTTTTTCTTTTCGTTTGTGGAAATCGGCTTTTAGTCTTTAAATTTTGCCTTTGCAAATAAACTTTTTGATTAATCTTTTGTTTGATGATGTTTTAATCTTGTATTACTCATTGTGTCATAAAATCAAGCAAGGCTTTAATATAAAAGCTTAAAGTTTATGAAGATATGTGGATCAATACAGAAGTTTTATAAGTTTTTGTATGGCTTAACGTTCTGTTCAGAAGTTGTTGTTATTGTTTTAATATTGACATCGTTGCAGTGTTTTTAGGATTATAACCTGTGTAAGTGCGCCCACGTTTGATTGTTTTTTAAAGTCCATTGTCACACTTGTCATGATTTCATTTCATCGATGGAAAGTTTTATCATTTTTAAGTTTGTTTGTCGTTGAAATAAAATGAACTAATTGATTCTTTTGCTTGTGTTAGTTGTGTTGAGTTGTATTGGTTAGTTCGAACAAAATATCATTACAAACGGAAATTTTTAACGTAAAAACGTCCCACCTCAGTCATACGGAAGACCCTTTTTTGGTCCGGATTTTTATCAAAAACCTCTTTGCAAGTCTTACTTTGCCAGTCTATATGAATTTTTTTGAAGCTGGATCAACGGATGGATTTTCCGGATGATTGAGATATGATGTATAAAACCTTTTAGGTAGTCGAGTTACCGCAAATTGTATACCTTTGGATCTTACTGTCTCTCAATATAATATTTTTCATCAGTTTCTGATAATTTCCAGTTTCGAATTTCATTCCTGTAGATGAAGCGATGCATTTAAGGTTAAGCCTCTGAGACGCAGATGGTAGATATTCAGAGATATGCTTAGAGCTCAAACATGACTTGCGAAGAGTCTATAGAAGACCGACTGAAGTAGAATATACTATTACATAATTCATCTACGAAGCACAGTCGTTTAAAAAGACAGATCATCTGCACAGTTGTTTCTTGCAAAAAGATGTGTTTAACCCAACAGCTAGTTGACTCGAGACTTTTAACCTGTGTACGACCTCATACATGTGACGTCATATTTCAAAGAAGAGTTCATCTCTGATTGATCGTTTGTGCTGAACATCTTAAATCATGTTAAATCTATTGTTAAGTATGACACAATCTGATAAAAAAAGTATTGTGATTTTCGTATGTTTGCGAATGTTGTAACGAAGAAAGAGCTACATATGTTCATATGTTTTATATTTCAGTCCATGTTAGAAAAAGGATACAACGTTAGGATACATATTCTGCGTCGAGCATGAACGTGTTGATTTTCGTAAGGTATTATCATTTGATGCTTGGATGACGTAATACACGAAGAAGCAAACTAAGAGCTCATCTTTCTGTGAGCATCTTAAATCATGTTAAGTATTTCAAAGTATAACACAATCAGATAAACATTGTGATTTTCGTATGTTATAATGAAAGAGATATCTGTATGCCAGTACGTGTTAGCCAGTTCGTCAGACTTATATGTAAGAAAGCGACTTATATACTAGAAAGCTTGAAAAGAAGAATAAGTTTATAATGTATGTTCTTTTGTCAAAGTGATGTGTATTTATTTGTATTTATTGACGAATTATTACAGATTATTTTGATTGATGATATATTTTGGTTAAACTCGTATCATATATGATATAATCTGATAGGTATTGTGATTTTCGTCAGAAAACTGCAGTGAAAGCGAGAGTGTGTATGCATGAATGTCAGAATAGTCAGTTATAAATGAGAGCAAGAGAAATTGTGTGTTTTACTAACATTAGAATGTACTTAAAACTGAATAAATGAACTTCTCTCTATTCTCTTTAGCAAGCATCTTCGAAGACTACTCCGATTTTCGTAATTCTTTGTGGGTGTTAGAATTTTACATTGGAAAAGAATCTTTTGTAATAATTTAGGCTATGAAGGACAGTAGCTTTGATGCATTGTAGTGGGAGTACATTACTGCATAGTTAGTATATCTAATGGTTAGGAAACTTGTTGTCATATGTTATTGCCGATGTTGTACACGGCTAATTAATCACCAAATGTATTGAAATCTATTAATAAAAACGATTACTCGAGACAATACCATATTTTTTAACCAATTGGGAAACACGTAGTAATAAATGTAATCCTGATATATGATAGAAATAGTCGTAAATTTCAAGTCACGTGATATTAACCATGCACAAATGTTCATTTCAAGAAAAGACGATGGCGTTTCATAATCATACAGTATGATAAAATAACTATGCTTTTTTCGATCTTTCTTTCAGTTGTGCGAATCAAAGGTTTTAACCAAATACTTTGCTGCATTCAGTTAACAAATTTTGAAGGTCAATATTCTGGATAAAATATTTAGCCTTGCCAATTTTGACAATTCAAATTGTAACTGCATTTTGCATCAAGGTTTTTGAGACATAACTATAAACAAAAAATCAACTAGATAAGTTTTAAAAAAGTTGAGATTTTTTATCAGTGTTGGTTTAAATTGTTCAAACCTTAAGGTAAAAAAGAGAAAACAGAGATAATAGAATGTAGAGAAGTTCTAAACCTGAATTTTTATTTTTCATCTTTTTTCCAGCTTATTATCATTACTAGACTATTACAAAATCTACATTGTGCATCCAGGGGCGCGGTGAAACCTTTACCGGTTTAAAAGGATTTGGGGTGGCGTCATTTATGATTTTCCTGGTGGCGTACCGGTCCCGAAGAACCGGTAAACTAAAGGGCCACCCCCCCCGCCCTATGTACATCAAATCATCAAATTTCATGAATACTAGTTTTTATCCAGAGAGTTTAGCATTAGTAGTTTTTCTTAAAATATATAACATAGAACAGTCCAAGAAATCCGTCTATGTAACCAGAATTTCAGCGTCCGACTAATTAAACGGACGCTAGAAACGGGAAAAGAAAGCACTTTTTAGACTAGCAAATAATTTTTGAATTAAACTACATCTTTGAGACAATTATGAAAGGATTTGGTCGATCAGAATTAGATTCCCGTCGCCTGATTTCCTCATTTGTCACATTTAAGAGTTTAAATTCTTGAAAAAGATGAGAAATATCATCCGACTTAGTATTTAGACGATTTTGACACTGGAATTACCTAACAAATTGCATCCGAATACATAGCTAGATGAAAAACGGGAATAGGATCCGATTACTTACTCGGATGTTCGTCGGACTATATCTTAGAGTGTAGAAAGGGCTCTTTACTAAGACGCAATATTTTTCTTGATGTAGACGAGAAGACGAACGTGACGTCGGCGAGTGATGACGAGCACAAAGAAGGAGACGCTCGAAAGAACGTTCCAAATAAAGGTAAATTGTGTCTTTTATAAATAGTTTTCGAATTGTTTTGTCCCTCGCAAAGTATTGTAGATCAAGAAAATCATGAAAAATATTTATCTATTTATCTATCTAATCCGAAGAATCATATCCGATCCGAATCCGAAAATTCGAATCTCTACTGTAGAACTTTATGTGTCATATGGGCCATTTAATAATTACGTCAAGCTAAGGGGCTGGGGCGGTTGGGATATCGGGTTTTCCGCGATGCAGCTATTTCAGCAGAGCGTGCATTGTCGGAGCGAGAATTAGGGGTGGCTAAAATGGGGAAGTTAGCCTGACGTTGTTATTAAACGGTGCGGAGTAAGAAAAAAATGTTTTTTAACAAAAGTGATCAATCTGTGCAAGAATATCCTTCTCTTAACCCTATCTGACCCCTCGTTATTACTGAAAAAATTTAAGATGTTTAGGCAAAGTAGTTGGAACAGAAGAAATTATCACATCTATGGACCACAAGTCCCAGGAAGCTTGTGGTGCGTTACAAAAAAGTATTTACATATTTTATCGTTAACCACGCGATTTTTCGTCAAAACCCTTGAAGGAAATTCAGGGTCAGATAGCGTTAAGAAAGTGTAAGCGACTCCTTTAGTTTATTCATTTATTTTTTTCATTAAAAGTAATTTACAACATGACCACTAAATAATATATATATACAAAAAGCATGGTAATACCAGACTTAAAGACAATTACCTGGCGCCCTAGCAGTATTTGAGTGTATCTTTCCGAAGTAAAAATTTCCATGGTCTTAACCAATGTATTAGCAGCGACATCTAGGCATGAAACATCAATTATTCTCCATTCAGGTTACTTTGGAGTCCAGAATAGACGCCAGCCGTCCCCGCTTCTTCCGAAATTTTTCACCTAATCCATCCCCAACCCCTAATCACGTCTTTGAATTTTAAGCTTTCAATTTTTGGAAGTCTAAGATAAATGCTTTTGTCATGGGTGGATACTTAATGTATCTGTTTGACACTTTTTCTAGCCACTTTTTCGCACCATTAGGTGTCATAAGGTATCATCTTAAGTCTTGTGTGTGATATAATCTCGAACCATTCTCCGTTTATTCCAGATCTTCGTTTATCATGGGTGGAAAATAATTGTGCCCCCCTGTTTATTCCAGACGCCCCGTTAATTTATCATATCAACATGTGGTCACACACACACACTGTTTATTCACCCAGGGGGCTTTTATTTCAGACTCCAGAGTAGGTCCAATCTGATCCGCACCAGACAGTGAAATTGCTGACAGTGCTTTTAGCTAATTGAATTTGTCATTTAATTTCAGAACGTAAGAAAAAACCTTTAATAAGAAAAGGCGACCCAACGCAATTTATTGTCACTACAGCTGGCGAAGGTATATTTTTTTTGACATATGTGTTACATGTTAAAAAAATCATTCAAAAATGGATTCTCTCCTTATTTTCCCCTCCGCGGCCATCACGGTTTGCACCCCCCCCCCCCCCCTGCCGAGAAATAAAAAGATATACTATATTGTTCTTTTATCCCGCAAACGACGTCTATCAATTTCATGGACAAAATTTGTAGGTATGGGAAGTTCATACCTGCCATATTGGAATCCATTCCTGACAAACGGTAGTTTGTCTGGCACCCTGTCAGAGATACTTACTCTGAATAATATTCATCTAAATGAATTTGGTGGTTTTTTAAAAAATCCCTTCTCTTCCCTTATACTTACTTCATTTAAAAAAATACGCCACATCCTTTGTGAATGAATATTTACTTGTTATCAAATAATTCTTATATTATCCCTACATATATCAACAGCCTGACTTACAAAAACATCAGAGTGGTAATTCAAACTTTTCGTTTAGCCATAACGAGCGAAAGCGAATACCCAGGCGGAAACAGCAACGCTGACGACCAGAAATTCATAGCGGCGCTGGAAAGAGGTGTTGTAATTCATTCTAGGCCTGTTAAAAAACTTGAGTTTATCGTCCTTCTTTATAATAAATTGACGGGCGGGCGATGGTCGGCATTTTATAATTTTCTTTTTCTTATTAAATAATTTTGATCGAGCAATTAGAAAGAAGAATATGAGAAGGTGCTTTATCATTTTTAACTGGGTACTAAAAACAGTTCTAAATCCTCGTGGCGGTGTTCATGAGAGACCTGAAACCTTCTCTAAACATACAAAAGGAAAGAACTTACTCTGTTCGCCTGATGTCATATGGCGAGACGTCATATGAGGACATTACAACGAATTTTCTTATATATATATATATTGTTATCAACAGTCTTTCTTTAGTACTGTTTTAATGTAAGCAGACGAAGTACCCAAATCTTTTTCTTATACTTTTTTCTTAAGAGACTTTTATCAATATAGGGTAATATGAGGTTGATTATATACACCGATCTATTAGTTTACTCTCTTAGAGTGACTATCCATTTTCAAGACTGGTAAATGCACAAATTTACGTTTAAATCTAAAAAAAGTTTTAGAAAATAATAAATAATATAAAAATGAAACGCGGTAGCCAAATCTCATTCAGTTGAGGACGATAAACTCAAGTCTTCTATTAACCGGCCTACTATGAGAGAGGGTTGTCGATCATAGCTTCTCACATAACAGATCAATGTTAATCACATATCGTCTTTGCCATTCAAATTAGAAATACAACTTTTCCCTCTCAACTTTGAACGTTTGATTTGCAGTAGGAAGTAAGGGACAGTCGATAAATTCAATCCGTAATCTGTAGCAATACGGATTCGATACTTTATTTAATCTTGGTGAAAAAACAACAACATTGTTTTTATCTGAATCCGTTATATTTCGCTATTTTTTTTAGCAGACATGTCTTTTATTCCCTCGTTCCTTAACAGACAAAACCTGTCTTGGATAAATTTATCGACGGCCCTTAAGAATCATGCGCAGGGAAAAACCTTACAAATACTAAAAAAAGACCCCCATTTAGAGGGGTTTTGTGTCTGTTTAACATAATTGGTTTTCCTAAGTATTCCTCTCACACATGCCTCTTAAATGGGGATGAAATAATTAAAAAGAAATAATCAAAAATGTATCAAGCATTTTTCAACCATTTTGACGGGTGTTTCTGAGGGTATCAACACTTGATGATGCTTTAGCTGTATCAAGGTTACCATCTTTTTTTTTTTAATTTATCAAGCTTTATTTCAAGTTATCATTCTAGGGTGCGAAAAGAACGACTCTCTCATTTCATGCCGAGATATAAAAAAGATACAAAAGTTTACGAACTCAAGTGAAGGTAAAACATCTTATATACCAAATCTAAATTTGTAAATGGTATCTTTCCTTTGCTCGCCTTGTTAGCAGTTGCAAGAAAGACAGGACGATTCTTAAGGTTGTAGGCCAGTTACATCATCACCCGAAATGTTTTGCTTGCATATTGTGTCTAACCATTATATTGTAACGCCCCTACCACCTAAATTTTTTTATTACTTAGGACGAGACGTCAAAATAAATTGAGCTTGATAAATAGCGAGTAAATAAAAGATCTGGAAAAATCTGTGAGGGGATGGTCATTTAAGTAGGATTAAAATAGATTGACAGTTTGAGATATGTCAGACATATCTTAGGACAATTCCAAATTTATCAATGGCCATATCTAACAGCTTAAATGTATGTCCCAATTTTAATGCAATTCGCCAGGAACTTTTTGTAAATGTAAGATCAATCCTTCTACCAAACAATATCAACTTTAATAATAATATCAATTTGGTTCACTTGCTTCTTCTTTATGGCCATAAAGACTTAGTGTCCTCTGATAACCAAAAAATCCTAGAACTCACGATTATTTTTATTTACTTATAAATTTTAATTGAATTATCTTCTCCTCTCCCGCGCGCATTTTAACTGTGTGCTCTTATATGTCAATGTGTATCAGTGGGTATAGGTAATAGGTACCATCCCACTGATAGTCCTTGTTTTATCTTCCTTTTGTTTA
>JAUKPT010003545.1:0-11943 GCA_032273505.1 Nanomia bijuga | reverse complement strand
TGTTATGAAAAATGTATCTAGCTCACATCTTTTTGTTTAAGTAAGGTTTACACTTAAAGAACCTTACTCTAGATCCGAAATATGGCTAGCAGACAGGGCCTGGCCACACTGATCGCCACTAATAAGACTTTATTTCTTTAAATCCCATTAGTTATTATATCAAATGGTTAGGAAACGCCATTCAAAATGTGATAAAGGCATCTTCATATCTTGAAATGATCATTTGTGCACGGCAAATATCACGTGACTTGAAATTTACGACTGTTTTTATTATATATTATGATTACATTCATTATTTCCTATTGGTTAATAAAAATGGTATTGTTTTCGGGTAATCGTTTTTAATAATAGATTTCAATACATTGGGTCATTATTTAACCGTGCGCAACATCCACCATAACATAAAACAATATGTTTCATAACTATTAGATTTACTAACTATTAGTTAAAAATCATGAAGTAGAAGTGCTGAACTTTTCTGTGTAGGTTTCAATCCTAAAATACCGCCACCTATTCCATTAACCATTTTCAACTATTAATGTTAACTTTCATATTAAAGAAAATACCTGTTCTCACTATATTATATTCTTCAAGAATTGATCTCTTCTCTAAGTTTAATCGAAAAAAGATCGGTAATTTTTAACAGGTATCAATTTTAAACATAGTCATGTGACTATGGTGAAAACAGTTACATGTTCCATACAAGTTACATTTTGAAATCTTAGTATAGGTAATTAAAGTCTTATTCGAAGTCAAGCACCCTCATCCAGGAAAGGTTTTCCATGTAATTAGATATGCCGCGCTTCTAAATCAAACATTATTGATTTAGAGGCAAGACATATCTAATGTCAGACGACGAAAGCGGGCAGCAAATATATTGTTGTAGCTCCCCCAAACTAGTTCCTTACTATACGGCTGTGAACGACCGAATGAAAAAGAAGAACCGAAAACAGTATAATCATATAATTTGATACACAACTAAACATAGGATATCTCCATATGTATGCGAAACCTTGAAAATTAGAAATCAAAAATGAAGCCGTTAGATGATTTTAAGTGGCAAAAAAGTAACTGTCCATATTTTCCCTATTTTTCCACGAAACCTTTTTATTTTTATATCTTGCGCCGTTGAGATATTGACCCATCCGCTGTAACATGCCAGGCCGTGTCCTTCAGCTGGCCGTGCTTGGGCCTAGAGACGAGTGAATTCTGTGCAAAAAATATTAAAATGTACCGTTTTTGACGTGCGAAAATGCACGATTTCAACACTTTTGGACGCATTTGTTGATAAATAATCTTAGTTTGGGCCTGGAATGACTCGAAACAACGATCAAATCTTGGGGAAGTAACAAAAAGGCTGGCTATACACCGAAACAGAAGTGGTAGAAAACCAAATTTTTGAAAACACTTACGGTGGACATTGATGACTGCCGAAATGGAATTTTGTGTATAAAGTATGAAATTTTGCATAGAGCTTCTCAAACATAAGTGGGATCAATTTAGAAGGGCTGAACTCAGAGCTATTTAAAGACCTCATTATGAAGTCATAACTCATTTAAAAAGGAGAAATTTTCAAGTGTCAAATCAAGTCAATACTTTGATATCGTTAGAAAGAGAATTTAATTTTGACCATTTTTATAACGGCAGCAACTCATAAAAATGACGTCACAATTTCAGCTAAATTGGCTTTAGATTGGCGTTAGATTAGTAATAAGCATCTAATGATTAAACATTTGTTAGCTTGGTAGAGTACTCCAAAGCTTAAAATAACGGTCGAATATCGGATATTATTATCCGACCCATTTGAACAATTATTCGACCCAATACGATTTCCACCGAATATTTTATCCGACCAAGATTTCTTATGTAATATTAAAAGTTGGATAATTACAGTTTCTTTCTACAACTAATCTTTTCCACACGTTTTCCGTACTGATACAGTAGAGATATTCTTGGGAAATTTCGGTTTTTGGCCTTGTTAGTTTTGACACCATCGGATAATATCCGACCCAATATAAAGACCACCGGATATTTCTTCCGACCAAGTTTGAAAAGTTATTTTAAGCCCTGTACTCTACTCCCAACTTTCTTTATTTTGGTGATCAAATGTTTATTGAGTTTCAAGGCTCATAGGCCGTCAAGTATATGAAAGTGTCTTTTTCAACAATTTGTGGGAAGTTTTACTCTTAGGGTTCCTTGATTTGATGATTTCCGCCCCTGAAAAATACTTTATTTGTTGCTCCAAATATCTTGTCGAAAAAGGCTGATTATGAATTTATTGGAAAATATATTTATTAACTTATCATATTTCTTGTTCCAGGTTGCTCAAAGAAAAACAAAACATGAACAAGGTCAAGAGAGATCTGGAATCTTAAAAACAAACAGCGGTGATGTATCCTTATCTATCAATATCCCTTCAGGTGCACTCAGCGAAATATTAGGGAAAAGCGATGTCGCTAAACTTGCCAAGACAATTACTAAAGAGGAACCTAAACTCGATGATACGGCTGCACCAAGCGAGAAAAAGTCGGGAGAAAACACTGCCCCTAAAGTGTCAACAAAAGGACTCGACCTGACAAAATTGCTATCATCCGATACCCCTATGTCGATTAAATCTGTTGAAACTAACATCATGGGAGAAAAAGGAACTGCAGCAAAAAGTGTCAAAGAAATGCAAATCAATAGCCTTGGGTCACGTGATAGTAGTACTTCTGATGAAACAAATAGCGCTAAAAAGACGGATGTTAATGAAGAAGCCATTGCAAGTCTGATTGCTGCATTGCGAGGCGGTATGCTGAATACGAGTCAGAATGAAGATAGTAACATGCCGTCGGCGGCAAAAATACATCCGACAGCGAAATTCCCGTCAGTTGCTGCAACGTTAAATGAAGAAAAAGAGAATCCGAAGACAGCTGGAATTTCTCCTGAAGTAAAAAATCCATCAGCCGCAGGAGTTTCACCAGCTCCAAAAGCGAATTATGTTCCACCTAATCAAATCGCGTTAGTGCCCATTTCCCTCCCAGGTAATCTTCTCTCGCAATTGACAGGATCAATGAATGCAACGACGTCAAAGGCGGCTAGAAACACGTCAACTAGTAATGCTGTATCTTTAGCTTTACCGTCAACAACTTCGTCGAAGAATGACTCGACAACAACGTCGGATCATACGGCAGAATTATCAAAACCGACCAAGAATGAAACAACAGCTTCAGAGACTAGTCACACAAGTCCAGAATCAAGTAAAATAAGCTCCGAAACAAATCACATCAATTCAGAAACGAACCACGTCAGTTCGGAGCAAAGTAGTTTGAGTTCGGAACCAAGTCACGAAAGCTCGAGTTTTTCGAATGAAACTAAATCGGCGTTGACCAATTCGACAGCGAGTGAAGCAGAACCGTCAATAGAAACTTCCAAAGCTGCATCCAAAGCAGGTATTTCTTAATCTATTTATTCATTTTGTGACATTTCTTCAAGCAAGTTGTCTTTAACTATCTAAAGTAGTATTTCTGTCAGCACAGAGCCTAATATAATCTGGCAAATCTTGAGCAGCCGCCCTATTTTTTTTTCTTCCCCTCTTACGCCTATGGATTTACTTAAAGAACGTCACTGCAAAATCATTGAAAAAGATCAAGCACCAAAAACCCTATTATGGGGTCAATATGAACATTAATATAACAGAAATAACAAAATTTGCTAACAATAAAGAAATATGGCAGTGACGTCTCCATTTGCCCTTACCCGTCTCACCCCTTGTCACCTTGTCACCTTGTCACCCCCCCCCCTTCTCCAGTGACGTCCTTTTTGAATGACCCCTTAGGCGAATAAGTCGACATTTTAATATGCACTAGCATGACCAGCTTAATATTTTTTTCTGTCATATTTTATGAGATAAAAAAGGTAATGATCTTTGTTCCATAAAACCATACAAATTCTAATCTCTTTGTTTCATTTCTTTTCTAGTTAAGAATAACGAAACAGTTCCCGTAGAAGCAACTGCAAACAACGAACAAAACGCAAAACTGAAACCCGAAAATGAAACAAACTCAAACATCTTATCGGAACTTAGTAAAATCAACGGCGGTGGTCAGAACAACAGTTCCGTCGTCGTTTTATTCCCGACAGTCGAGAAATCAACCGAATCGAAAGGATTCACGAGCAAGGAAACCGTGTCGGCTTGTAAACGAAACGATAATTCGCCTCAATGCATGCAGAGTAAGATTGTCACTGAAGGGAACTCGATTCCAGATGATTCAAAGCCCTCTACGTCAAAAAATACAATCTCTATATCACCTGCTGTCTTGATACAGAAACTAATCGAACATAAAGTCGCCGAAAAGAGCACACCCGATCCGGTTGTGAACGCAATCCCCGATAACCCGAATAAAGAACATATCAAAACCCGAACAAAAGACGAAGGACCGGCAACTCCAATTGCAGATGCAAAACAAGAATCGGCGACGCTTGACATGACGAAATTGATATCGGCACTTACCGGCGGAGCTGCAGCCGAAAATCTAGCAGCCGATGCAAAGGCTCTACCGTCAACAGATAAAAAAGATGGCGCTGCCGGGGATGCTCCCAAATCCTCCTCAATCACAGCTACGAATTGTACGACTACCACGAAACGTGGCTTCTCCATAAATTTCGACTGTCCTGATGGCGAGAAACATAAAGGAGGCACCCTCTCCATAACACCAAGCGAGTTACTACAGAAGCTACTCGGCGGACCAAAACGTAGTGATATCAATAAGAATTCGCTGACACAAGCACGAGTCATCAAAACTGATAATGGTATTCAATTAAGTTTTGATCTAAATGGAAAAGATAAAATTCCACCAGACTTTTCAATTAAAATGACAAATCCCCAGGGACGTCAGCAACACGTGGACGTGTTAAACACACCCAAAGGGATGGTGGTGAAACCTAAATCCTCTTTACAACTCTTAACGCCACTGTTTGTACCCGTACAAAATAAAGACGTAGTTGAATTGGGCAAAGATGGTAAATGAAAGCTGTAAGCTACCATCTTTGTTTATTTTTTGTATACAATTGAAAGTGGTACCATATTGGAGTCGTTGTCGACATGACGTCGTCATTTTACGGTCTCCTAATAAAAATAATGGGATAAGCGATCGGTGAAAATGCATGTTATTAACTGAAAGATTTGAATCCCGATGAACTTAAAATGATTTTATAAAATCATGAATTGACCCTTTCCCCTCCCTGTTATCCCAAGTTTAAGGGTGTGTTCTTGTCATCATTGTCTGCCGCTGTCTTTTTGTACATAATAAATCACATTTCTTTAAAGACTAGTAGAACATTTATCACATGTTGGTAATATAGCAAAAGACTTTCTAAATTGCATGACTTTAATATTTTGTTAAACGAGGTCTGGACAAATACCCTTCCAGGATCAATTATAGCAATAGGTACTCTCGGGTGCCAAGTAGACGGGGGATCTTGATAAACGGGAGGATGGTGGGATTCTCCTTTAGAATATCAATAAGCGGGGGATCCAAATAAGCGGGGTTCGGGGAAACTTAACACTCGTAAAAATCATAATAATGACGCGTGCATATTGACGAATAGTGCATAACAAAAGAATCCAAAATAGAAATATCATATTTTTCAATATTTTCTTTGAATTGATATGCCAAAATTAATAAGCGAGGGGTCTAAATAAGCTCTGGGGGAATTTTCAAAAATTTATGACCCCCTTATTTTTGGCACCCGAGATAAGGTTCCCGATCAGGCTGATGCAGTTCTCCACCGATCATTTCCCCGATTAAACCGATCGACTAGAACGGATTTCATCCGAAAATTAGTTATTTTTGTTTGATCTTTGAGCGATAACCTGCCGTTGTAATATACGATATTTGAATTCTCCGGAATTTTTAATAATAATACTAATACCTGGCTATATAGTATACTAATGAAAATATTGATTTTCAACTACTGACTAAAATATTCTTTAAAAATAGTGTTGTAACAAGTGAATTAATTTAGCAGTAAATGGTAAAGTAACAAACAAACAGTATGCTGGACAGGCTAATGGTATGATGATAACCGTAGCTAGGTACTTTGTTTACATTTTGATCCCCGATATGCACCCAAAATTCATTGCGCGGCAAAAAATTCCGGAGAATTCAAATATCGTCTATTGAGCCTGCATTTCGCGGTTTTTAATTTACACTGAAGAGTAAAGAAATGAGAGAGGGGTTTTCTAGCCCGATCAGTGTAAAGAAAAAAGGGCGCAAAGAATAATTGGTTACAACTACTCTCCGAAAACATAGATTAAATGTTTTCCCGTCAACATTTTTCGAATAATGCGATAAAGAAATATGCGCGTTATTGTTCAGACCTGTTAGATAAAAATTTATATTAGTTTAGGGGATTGACGTAAGCCTTAAAAGAGGCAAAAAAAGTAGATGAAGTAGTTATAAATAAAATCTTTAGCTGATTTCGATTTTGAGATCAGGTATAGATTTGTACTTAGCCGGGCAAAAGATTTATAATGTGTTAATAAACCAAATAAAGGCATTTAACTATTTTTTAATTGAACACATATTCTGTCCTGTAGATTTAAATTCTTTGATATATTGAATATTGAAATGCTATTAAGACGTCAATCAACGTTCATATTGACCTTAAGCTAGCTCTAATTGAATATCGCCGATAAAATTTTTGCTTTTGGTACAGAGCCTAGGATACACGGTCAATTAAATGTGATCATAATTTAATCATCTTCAATTTCTGACAATTGAACCATTACATTTCTAATGAACGTTTATTGATGTTGATTTGTAAACCGTGCTTTAATCAAGCCCACAGTTAAGTTGAGACATAGGGTGTCAGATGACTACAGAAGGATTCACTAAAAAAAACTTTTGGCAGTGTTTGTAGTTTTTTTCACTAAATTTCGCAAAATATTTTATTATATTTTACAAAGATATCAACGTTAATGGTTTATTGTAGTTGAAAATTCAAAGATTATATTTTAGTAAGGCAATGGTCTTTAAAAAATATTACTAGGATAGCTTAGCTGTGGGGCTGGTTTAAATAAGGCCTACCACACACGATACTGTTTGAAACACTATTGGAGAGAAATGTTAAGATATCAAAGTTTACCAAATAACTCATCTGTCGAACTTCTTTTTCTATATTCACCATGTCTCTTTCAAGACTCAACCCAAAAGGAATTTAATTGCCATCTGTCAATGATGCAAATCAGGAACCAATAAACCTTTCCCTCCCGGTCCTACAATATATGGTCTTTGAATATAAATTCTGTTGTTATGCAATTATTCACATCAACCAGAAAAAATATATTTTAAGTTCTTTATTGGAAAATATGAAATCATGGCCTTTTCTCTTTCAGGTTAAGGCAGCGATAAGAATTGGATAGGAATAATATCTTGTGAAAGTTAGAATTATGATAAGAAGTTAATTTATAGATTAAAATTTCCCATTTATCCATTACCCAGGCTTGTCAGTAAGAAATGTGTGCGTGATCGCACATTGAGCTTGCGCGATCGAGTTTGTGTATGAATCTTCTCAAGGAGAATAGTGGTCTCGTCTCCAAGAAAGACATTTGTTCTGCAGATCATCAACTGAAGAAGAGCGCGTCTATCAGAATGTCGGTTCGAATCAAACCATACCGGTATCTTTATGAAACTCAACAGGTGAACTACTCAATCGTTTACGTATTCAAAATCTGCACAACAAAATTGATTTTCATTTTAAAAAATTTGCCTATTCTTCTTAATTTTTCATTTTACTTCGGCTACTTGGAATAATGCGATACCCCCAACTATTTTACGTTCTGATGTATCACAATAAAATGAAGAAAACATCTGCCCATTGCTTTCTTCTTTTTCACTTGTTTGACAAAAGCTTCTTGAAAAAGAAAATGAAATAAAAGGCTGTCACCGAATGAAGATGAGAAACACCGACTCATCAATTCATGGGCTCACTGTTTTCTTCTTCATTTAACGAAGAAAGCAAATTTGTTCTATTCTTTTTTACTTTAAAGCAAATTCTTTTGTTCTGTGTGATAATTGGAATCTGATTTCTCGACAAAAAGAGGTTGAAGATCGAGCAAAGAGGTTGAACACGTTGAAAGCAAAGTTTGGTCAAAAACTTCATCTATTTTATGGTACGAAGCATGAGGAGAGTCGGCTGCTCCACCTCTTACCTAAAATAAATTGCAAATACCTAGAGTGAAAGAAAGTTTCAATGTGGGTTCACAATACTTGTTTAAGGCAAAAACCTTCATGTATCTTGTTGTGAGAAAATGTGGAGGATCCAGAGGCGAATTCGAAAAAAGGCAACTGGTGCCCAGGTACCAGTCAAATTATATCAAGTATTTTTACAGCAAGAACTTTTTTGATTATAAATCTAAAATGGAACAGGTTTCTTAATTCTGTGTCCACACCTTTTTTTGAAAAAAGTGCAATCCTAGTGTGTAATACACGCTTTTTTAAAAGAATAGTGTTTTTTGGGTTCAAGATGAATATTCTTAACTTATCGTCCAAATTCATCTCAATTTATTCTTAACATATTCTTAGAATAAACATCATGTGGAGTTTACAAATATATTTTAACACTAATTCAAGATGAATATATTCTTAGCATATTCTTAACTTTTTTAACAAATTTAATCTTTAATATTCTTATAAAGTATATTCTTGTAAAAAAAGAATCGTGTACATGATCTTTCCAAATTTCACCAATATAGCGGATTTAGCTGCGACAGTAATGGCAAACACGTCTGAACCACGCAAATTATAAATACTGAAGAATAATCAAAACACCTTAACTTTGCTCTTGGATTGGCTACCTCTTGTCTCTGCTATGAGAGAGAGAAAATTTGACAGAGAGATGGGAGGGCTGAGGTAGAATGAAGCCATTATTAAGTTGAGATAACGATTTACGATTTACGATTTACGATTTACGAAAATGACGAAAACGCTTGTACATAAATCAAGCATTATCTTGATGATGTAATTTCCAACCAATCAGTCGGCTAAATCAACCATAATTTGGTGACAATTCCTAACGATTTACTTTGTATCAACTTTGCGGATGGATGAGCTAGTGGCTACGAGTCAATAATTAGAAATAAATGTTGAAAAAGTAGGGAACTAATAAGCGAATGAGAAAAATAAGAAAATTGTGTGGAAAGAAATACTTTTTACCGGTGAATAATTAAAAAACGTCTTGAAGGGAACCAAGTAGTATTTATAAGTGGTACTAATTAAACGGTTTAATTAGCCAAAATTAGGAGACAATACCTAAATGCCTATATGCCTGAATGCTGCTAGAAATTACTTTTTATATGTCAAAATGAACTCTCTTATTATTAAATTACCCTTCGCTCAAAGCAAGGTGGCAAAAAAAAAGCAGCACAGAAGCGCCGCTGACACAAAAGAAACGAAGCGAGAGCTGCCGTTTTTTTTATGAAAGAATTATCTAAGAGACACGAAAATTAGTGACCTATATCTGTGCTGACACAAAAAAAAGGTTTTTTGCCACCCTGACTCAAAGTGGAGAAAGAAAAAATCACTAAAACAAATCCAAATATCATGGAAGAAATATGAATGGATTGAATAATCAAGAGAGAGGGAAGTGGGAAGTCTTTTAATTAATATATTTATTTTACTTTCAGAACCTTTACAAAATGAAACATAATAAGGGTCTGGAATGAATTGATGTCTATCTAAGAAACTTCCCCTATAAAAGATATTTAGACACTTTCGAATTTGTCAAATGTTTCGATGTACTGTCCTTCAAACAAGTGGAAATATCTCACGACAAGATCACTCGTGTCGCCAATCAAATACAAAAATCTTTCTATCGATATTTTTATGAACGATCAGGGGTAGACAAAAATAATAAAAAATAAATAAATGCTTTTTTAATTGCAATCAAAAAATTGAAAAATCGAACAACTTTTTCCTTGATTTTTTAACGATAAGGTGTGTTTTTTTTAACTTTTTTGTTTTGTTAGAAATAGACCTTAGCTTTTAATCAACATATTATCTTCAGAATAAAGTCTGTCAAAAAGAGAAAAAGGGAAAAAGGTGAAAAAAAATCTTAGAAGAAAATACACAATAGATATGCTGAAAAAATGTGATCAGATTCAATTAGCTAAATGATATTTTGAAAAATCCCGTCTACTGATATATCTTAATTATTTATTCAAAATAATGCTAATTCAATGATAAAAAAAGCTGTTATGCATACATAATTATCTATTTACAATACATTCTTAGAAAATTAGTATGGCTTATTAGCGACTTTAGTGTCGTTTATTGGAGCCAATTGAGATTCTAGTATATAATGCTAAGTAGTAGTTCTTGGCGCCTAAGTTATATTTATGTCTTTGATTGTAATATGGATAAAATTTCTGATTACAATTTTGATGAAAAAGATATTGAATAAAATTCGAAAAAAAAGTAGAAAAAAGATTGCCTAGTCTGCTTCTATTCCGTCCTTTTATGTAAAAAAAAACTTGATTAAAATCTTTTAAAATCAAAATTTAATCTTCAAATTTATATGTTTTTGGAAAGCAACAAACATGTCCATTTTTTCATTTATTTTTTTTTCAAAAAATATATCTAAAAAAAACTAATAATCATTCGAATAATTAACATGCTAATGAGAATCCTTGCAATTAATGATATAATAGGGTGATGGGAGGAGATTGTTTTGAACGAAGTATTGAGTATGAAACAAACCCATAATGGTTTCCCGCCGCGATGAAACAGATCTCATTAACATTCATTTCTAACATGAAAAATGCTTTGTTTCGTTCAAATGCTCATTATTGGTTAATTAAGAAAACATATTTCATTAGTTTCAATTACATTTTCTCTTTTTACAAGGACATGGAATGTTAAATCCGATCCAACATTTTCTCTTGACCCTATTAAGATTGTGGGGTCAAAATGACCCACGACCGAGATAAACCCTTAAAGTCTGAATGTTTATTGTCATACATCATATATCAGCGCTTGGTTTCCCCAGTCCCCTCATGATGATGATTTTAAAGCTTTTCCCTACAATAATTCCAGTAAGCTGGTCTTTCTTTACTGTATCCTCGTATGCTCAATATCTTACTTCTTCAAATAACTTATGTTTTACTTAGTTCTGTTTACATTAGTGCCATTTGATGTGAATTTAAGCACGATTAAAAAAGCTAAATGCAACCAAAGGTTTTTGTCTATTAGTACCCTGGAATATGTTTTTTTTTCTTTTATCCGTTTCTTCATATCTTATTACCCGCATTCTCTACTTTTTTGTACTGGATATCTCAATAAACATTTCTTAAAAACACTGTCAATCACTATCCAAAACTTCGACTGGATTACTGAGCTTGGGAAATTTGACAATTTTACCGATCAAGTTGAATTCTTAACGTTACCGTATTAAATATTATGTCCAATTCTGTTCCTAATCAAAATAAAACTTTTTACCCTAAAGATCCACTGTGGTTCAATGGGTACATAAAAAAACTACTAAAAAGGCAAAATAATCACTACAAAAATACAAAAAGAATGGTTCTACCCTTCTGATAAGAATTTACTAGACAGTCAGCGCAAAAATCTGTTCAGCTGCTATCCTCTCAGCGAAAGAAATCTTTCATAAAAACCAAAGCCTCAAGCTCTCAAGTCCCTGAACAAACGCAAAGTACCAACAACACCACCCTCTTCTTTAGAAATATCCCAAAAATTTTAAAAATCCCCAAAAAATACCAAAAATTCCCAAAAATCCCAAAAATCCTAAAAATACCAAAAATACCAAAAATCTCGAAAAAATGTCAAAAATGTCAACTCTCGTACACGATTTTTTTTAAGTGATTTTATCATAGTTTTTAGATCATCTAGTTTAGAATCGCTATTCAAATAATATAATACTGTATTATAAGCTGCGTCCTATGTT
>JAUKPT010003544.1:0-11947 GCA_032273505.1 Nanomia bijuga | reverse complement strand
TTCAACAAAATATTGCAAATATTGTTCACTTTAAAAATCACTTTTGGTCATAATATTTCGTAATTTTTTTAGGGGGGGTCACCAAAATTTGACCTTATTTTCTAGGGGGGGTGCCTTTAGGGGGGTTGTGTTTTCTAGGGGGGGTTCCAACCCCCCATGAAACTATGGCAAGAAACTTTCAGTGTAAGCTTTTTCTCTTCTTACAAAAAGCTTTTTTTTGGCATTTTATATGCAATAGATATCATAGCTTTCGTAGTTTTCGACATTTTAAGGTTTAGAACACCTAAAATTGGCATTTTTATCATCATGCACAAATTTCTATAGTAGATTTTGGCTATTGATTTATTTCAATAATACTTATGGTTGCATTTACTACGTATTGGCTTGCTAAGTAGTTCATCAATTTAAGCACTATAATTTCTGATTTAATTTGATAGCTTTCTTAACAGTCACAATTATTACTTTTTATTAGACATGCATGCTAAGTACGAGCTTACAAGTGCAAGAAACTTTTGGTGCAAGCTTTTTCTTTCTTCTAATGGTAATGGTATTCATGCATGTATATACTTTTAATGAATTCAAGGTGTTTTCTGGCATTACATCTGAAACATTAAACAAGGGCTATAGCAAGTAATTTTCAAAATAATCATTGTAAGAGATGTATCCCAATCCGACATGACATGTATTACAAAAAGGTTACTTCAAGATCAACGTCTTATTCATATGAAACTCTTTCATTAATAAAAGATTTTTATGGTACTATGTGTGATACTTAAACATTAAACTGTGTTTTAGCAACGGTTCTAATGCAACCATTCATTTCGAAGCTTTTTTATTTTGGATAGAGAAGACTTAAAACTCAGCGAGGTTAATTATAGCCAGTTATTGTCGATCTTAATTAAGGATCGACCAAGGTCCGGAATGCTATTGGTCAAAGTGAGTCACCACCCTGCATCTTAGTAAAACAGTTATATTTAGTTATTTTCCATTCGGATTGTGCGTATTGTGCGTATTGACCTAAGAAATAAACATCAGATGAAGCTAAGAGAGGTGGTTTTATTCGACTCGGATCAACTATCAGCTAGGTTGTTTGGTCAGATATTTTTCGATCAAAATAGTCAAAGCAGGGCGGGATAAAAGCCACGAAAGGTCAGAATTAAGGTCAAGATTTCCACTTAAAATTTCCCGGCATATGAAATATTCAGCCAGAAGCAAGGAGCCGCGGTACCCGGAAGCAAACAAAATTCTACATCTATGGTTGGACATATATCACCATCAGATATCACCATTAGTAAATTGATCAATAATTGCCATTACGCTGCTCGATGAAGATCCTCCCATTTCACTGTACATGCAGTTTTTGGTCGTTAAACTCTCTCCTTAACTGTGAAAAAACAACGAATCGATGTTCCTTTCTGAGAAGAAAATATCTGATTTTATAAAATTCGAAAAGAACGTTGAAGTGCTCGTTTAGTTAAATACTAGCAACAAACCTGACGAAAAAAACAGTTATTATTGCATTTAATGAATTTGATGACGCTGCACTTAGTCTTGGAACCATCATCTGTTTTGGTTTTCAAATCTTGTTTAAGGACTTCCCTTGGTTAAGAGTTCTGTGAAAATTCTACTAAGCCGATACTAACTGGAAAGAAAGTCTATCCCAGAATTAGCCTAGATTAGCCCAACCGCAGGAGTACTCGTTCCTAACCATCCCCCTTCATCGCCAAACCTTTGGGCAGCTTTTTCTACAAGTACTTTTAGCTTTATTCAGCTTCCTGGTAAACAATATGTATTTCCACTGCATTCTTTTAGGGTATAGGGGGAGGGCAAGGTGAAGACTTCTCGTTTTCTGGCCGATATTGTGAGATATGGTTTTTGAAAATCCTATAGTAATCCCTATATTTTAAAAGATTACCCAATGTTCACCTAAAACGACGAAAATCTGAAGATTGGAAGCACGTGAGATGATGATTTTTTAATCAGGGCTGAGAAATAAGGTGATACGAAAAGTATATGAAGCCATTTTGGGGCCCACGACGTCCGAATTTTGGCTTTGTTGGCCCTTTGTTTAATTGTCTTTTTAATGCCACTAAATGCAAACTGTGGACAAATATCATTGCATTATCATCGGAGATCCGAAGCCTATATTTATTGGGAAAAAAACCCAGATAAATCAGCCGATCTTTTTCTCTCAACATACACTATGTCTGCTAGAGCAACTTTTTTTAGATGTATCTCACTGAGATATTTTTTAGTATAGATGTACAAGTAATGTTTGGACTATCCTGTATGATCTTGATGGTAACCTTGCCTTCATTGTCTTTCTAACGACAATGGCATCTCCTCTTTTCATAGGAAATCCGAATCAAACATCTATCAGAAAAAGCAGACAATAGTATATCGGGCATTTTCTTCACTAAGTGTGTCCACTTGACGAAATGAAGTTTAAGTTAGTGTAACTTGAAAGTGTTGCCCGATGTCACCCATTTGAATGCATGTCAAATCACATTAGTACAAGTTTACAATTTCCACGACCTGTCTTCAATGAAAGTTTGTTCGCTTTTTCTCTATTAAAACCTCTATCAGTATTTGGTTAATTATTCATGAACCATATAATATCTGGCAGTTTGAATACACTGAAGTGTTACTAGTGTTTCGCTATACTCTATTCCAATCGGTCATAATCACCTTTGAATAGGTTTTTGTTTACAAGTTCACACCTTTTTTGATTTAGTATACAATGGACATAGTTGTGATGTAATTATGGTTCAATTTGAATTAACAGGGGGTGCAGCTTTGTAGCATTTATGTTAATGGACAGGGGTTATATAGAAAACGGTGAAAATATTTTGTTCTTCTTGATTGTAAAGGAACTATTGTGAAATTGTGTAAACCAATATTACATGAAATGAATCATTATCATTCGTAGATTCATCATCATTTTAAGTGTTACTTCTACTACTTTTCTTCTTGTTACTTTTTGTATGTATATATGGAACAAGTAGCAATTAGATAAATAAATAAATGTATAAATATATATAATTAAAAGAAACTTGTGTGCGCTAATAAGAATAAGAATTAATTTTTAAGCTCAGATTGGAAATACTGATTTTGGATTTACAGTTCTTTTTCTGGAATCAGCAATTGTAAGATTAGATCTGGATACGGTTCAGAAGAAAAGAAAAAGTGAAATTAAACACATAAGCTGCTGGATTTAAAATATGTTTTGTGAAGTAGAACACAATTAAATCGACAGTAAAATAAGTATTAGTTTTTAGAACTAAAATATGGATTAACATTTACATCATTCGCCAAAAAGAATCCACATACAATAGACGGTAGAGAGCAAAAACAAAATAAGTTTTAACAAGTTACTAAGATCCAGGCTATGATTAACTCAATACATTAGAAACTTGAAAAAAGAAAAAAGCGAACAAATTTATACTAACAGAAAGCGATCAATATGAATTCCTTTTCTAACGAGTTTATTGGTTTTTCGAACAAACACGGACAGATGATTTATCAGTTCGACCGCGCGTTTAGTGAAGAAGAGGAAGATTTGATTTTCAATCGAAACAAAGGGGGACCAAACAGCAAAAACGTTGAATTCGATGCTGATGTACTACTGTTCTTCGATAATAATGGTATCTCCATTGTGGCCGATAATTTAAACAAGAAAGTCACGTGCAAGAAATTCATTTGTCCGAAATATTCGGACACCATTGATCTTGTCAACAGAACAAAAATAATCCGTCAACCTCAACACGTCTTTGTCATGGCCGGTATCAAAGATTACGACGACGGAGATACAACATACGTCATGAAAAATGTCGATATCTTATTGGACACGTTACGGAAGAAATTTCCGACATGTAAGATCGTTATATCGTCGGTTTTACCGCGCAAGCGGTTCGACCCGCTGAGCCGCGAAGTGCGTATTTTGAACAAACACATCGAAGATGCTTGCGCCGCGCTCGCTAAGTGTTCATATATGGATAACACGCCTTACATCAACAGCAATTTATTACGGGACTGTGTAACACTCAACGAAGCAGGTGTGTTTAAGTTAATAACAAACATGAAATTTTATCTTTTTGGACTCATTGAATTCCCCAAGACAGAGAAACCGCTATCTGGTTATTCAAAGACAAGAGAGAGGCAAAGGTGGAAGGTATACAACTAATCGAAGTTCGAACAGTTAAAGTATATATCCGGTAGTAGCAGTGTGTATTTTTTGGCATAGTTCACACAGTGGATCAAATTACACCAAATTGGTCCAGTTTTGAAAAATAGAGCTACTGCATCAAGTTCAATTAGAATTTATTTTCATCACGATTTTGATAAAAGATTAGTTGATAGGTTTAAGTAAGAGATAAAGCACTTTTTCTTTCTTTTCTTAGATATATGTATTTTATCATGGACTTCTAAATAACGTGGAAAAAAGGTTTTTAAAGCTTTTTTGCAAGCTTCCAGGGGCTATTATAGGCAAATATTGGGCAAACACGGGGATCCGATAGGCTCTTGGGTCTACGTTAAATTCTTTTTGAACCAGATATTTTCTTGACCCTCATATCATTAAGAAACTTTGCGCATATGCCTTGGGGCTAGGAAAAATCTTATTTTTTGTAACGGTCATTTTCTAGTAAAAAAGTGCTCCTTTTCCTAGCCTTTTTTGTTGAAAGAAGGAGAGGAAAAATGAGTTAAATTTTTTTAAGTTCAAAAGTTCTTAGCATTTACTAAAAAATGGCTAATTTAGTTTCTCCTGCAGCTTCATTAATATCGCATAGGCTTCTTTCGTTTCAGCACGAAAAATTAAAAAGTTCTGATTAAATCCTCCTCGTACCCCTCGGATAGTTTTGGAAAAATGCGCTCTGATTGGTCTGCGTCTTTTCTCTCATTTTGTATTTAACAATGGAATGTTTTCTTTTCGTCGATAAAAAATATCGAACGTCAAACCTAAACAACTTAAACATTAAATGTCAAAGTGAACGATGCGAGTGCGAATCGATGGAAAAACATAGAAAATACTGTAAAAAAGTTTTAAAATACCATTCAAAAGGAAGTGGTTAGGTACTTTTGTTTCATAACTTACTTACACTAATGAAAATTTTGATATGGTAGCGCTTTGTTTGTTAACGAAGTTAGAGACGAAGAACGATTGAAAATTTGTGATTTTAATCTTTTTTTATTAAAATTCAACGAGGGATTTTTTGTTTTGGAAAAAACATGAGAAGGGCTTTGATCCCTGCTTTGTTTTTTATCGATTTAGTGACTGGCTTACAGTTTACCGGGCAATTTAGAGTTTTGGTGTTATTCAAAGGAACAAAACAATCTAATCTTTGCAATGATGAGTAAAAAAGCGTGCTCAATCAGTTCACATTTCTACGATTTTAGCAAATATACATAGCAAAAAGCTTTAAAAACTTTTTTCTACGTGGCACTGAGGGCTAGTTTTTGAAGTCCGAAGGACTGAGTACATGTATTTAGAAGTCCGTGATTCTATAGCAGAGGACTGGATAAGATTAGTCAGAAGGTCGCTACTAAACGTGCTTCAAATTTCAAGTAGAATTCTTGAAGATTAACTTCATCGAGGCACTTAGATATGCTATTCTTACTTGATTTCAATACAGCCTCTTACCTTCCAGTCTTATTTCGTATTGTTTTACCCTCCCCTTCCCCCATTGAAGTCCTTTGACCAATTTCACCCCACATCAGGCAGTTTATTAGAGACCTTATGCTTGTAAAAGAATGCGAACGTGAACCTGTACACCCTGTTTGATATCTGTTATACAGCAGATGTTAAGGACGAAAGAGAAAGGAGAAAAGCAACGCGAAATGTAAATATATAATAGTTCGTCTTTCAGTTTTTATGAGAGCGCGTTCAAAACATTTTTCTTCTTTTGAGGGGAAGACGTATGTACTTATATGTATGAGCAATATATCACATGTTTATATTTTTTTCGTGACGGAAAACCAATATTGTATACTCTCTACATGAAGCATCATTTTACGAAATATTAACTGAAAAAATCGTTGAGAGCTTATCATCTTCTTTGTGCACTCGCACTGGCTCGTGGTGACGGGGAAAAGAGGGCGCACCTGGAAAACTTGTGAATTTAAGTGGTTTATCGGCAAATTCCCCGTCAGTTAAAGTGAATTTGTTGGCAAAATTTGTCTTTGGACCCCACCCCCCTACAACAAGTGCCTTCGCCACATAGGCCTGTACTCACATTATGTCTATAGTCTATAAAAAGACACACCTCTCCAAAGAAAAGATGACATGGTGCCTGCTTTAGACTGAGACTTGGGAGTACATTACTTCATGGGTTTTCTTCAAAATTCGATATTTTGCACAGTTCTTTGGGCAACGGTGAACATTCTGTCCGGAAGTGCTCCTTTCTACGGGAGGTGGGTATAAATAAGCTTTTTTTTCAAAAACAGAAACACGGAAAAATTAAGCTGAATTATTAGCAAATTTTAGCAGTTTTCAATCATTTTTGGTCATCTTAAGCATAGTAAACAAAGAATTTGTTTGATTTACACATTTACCTAAAACAGTCCTTTTTCCACATTATTAACAATTATACCTTACAATCATTCATTCTCACAAAAACGCCTCAAAACATCGCAAACACAGGGCAAATTATGTTTAAATTTCTTTAAGTAGTTAAGCTAAATAACGTTTGAACAGCCGGGCACATATATCATACACAATATCGGGCATTTCAATGTTAATCAATATAACACTACTCGTTTCTCAGCTGATCATTATAGCTGTTATGATCTGACAGTGCTAAGATACTTCGCACAGTCAATCAAGGTTAGAGATCTTTTAAAAAAATGATTTTAATGAGATCTTTCAAGCTGATTTTTTATCTAAACGGTTATTAGCTAATGAAAAATGCTCAGGTTGATTTTTGCTTAAAAGCTTGAAAGCTAAAATGCAATAAAAATAAGATGTGAATTTCATTTTTCAGGTTATTTTGGTTTGACCACTCTCATACCTGTTTTACCCGAAACATAATCTGAACGCTCGAAGAAAATAAACGAGTAGAAAGTTAGATTTTCCAAGTAGATAACATTGCAAGTTACTCAGGTCAGATAATGCATATCGAGGCTAAATTATTCTCTAGTCTCTAATAACCCTCCTCACTCCGTTGATTAATTATTCGAATAGAAAATGATGGTACTTTCGTTAATTTTTTGCTAACATACCCTAAATTCTCTCTTAATTTCACCCCCACCTTCCCTTCTATTCCACCCACGGCAATTAGTTTTTAACATTGTATCCCCCACTCCGTTTATTAGAGCAGTCAACTAGCATCTGACGAAAGAACTAGACAAACCATATGTTTTATTTCTTGCTTTACAACAACGCATACATAAATTATTCATTCAAAAAATCTCTTACCAACCATAATTATGTACTTTGGTTAGCCTTGTATTGCACGTTGTTTTTAATTATACACCCTCGTTCCAATTTGCGGAAGTTAAATTTTGTTTTCTTTCTATTTCTCATTTACTTCATATTGAATAGTATTTTTCATTGCTTTTATTTCAACCCAATAATGAGGAGGGCAAGTATATCTTAGTATTGATAAATGATGAAAGATTCAGTTCCGCCTGTTTCATAGGACCCAACCTTTATGGCGAGGAATGTTTCTTTGACAGACAAGTAAAATGCATTCCAATAATTCATATTATATCCACATTGGTGTCGTAAAATGTTTTTTTTTTAAATGTAAAAAAAATATAAATTGTATAATCAGTTTAATGGGCCCTCGTCTAAGTATTGTCTGCAAAATATCGATAAATTTGACTTTTAATTGGTTGAAAATTGCATCACTAAGATTCCGATTGGTTCACAAAGAATTGTTATCAGAATTTTGAATTTTTACAAAATGTCAAATGATATAACACTATAACAGGAACGGGGGAATAAACATTTGCATCTTGTATCTGTTACTTCACAGAACGGCGTTCATTTCATTTCTCCTTACTTGTTTCGATTGATGCCTTCTTTAAATGGGATTGCGGGTACTAGTATTTTATTGGAGAACTGTTTCATTTAGATAGGGTCGGGGCATAAAAAGCTAAAACAAATTGCTGCTTCTTAAGAAAAAGTAAAGTATAGGCACATGTAAGGTACATATGGAACATATGATATGATGAAAGAGTAAGTATCTCATGAGGGCCCAATAAGCAATCACTTACTTGACCAGTACCGGGCTTAAATTACTTTCACTCTACTAATGTTCTGATTGATCGGCTCTGTGATATCAACATTGTAAATTTGTCTGTAAACCACTTAAATATAATTGTTTTGCAAGAGTTGTCCTCTCAAGCTAATTTATTTTTTATTTTTATTTTTTTTTATTTGTATTTTGTATATTTTTCTTGTTGGAATCAATATTTCTTCCTGGTGAATTTGCACTAAGCCTTTTGAGATCCTGGTAAATATTTTGGCCAACAGTGCGGGGAGAAATAAGCAAAATTAAGAAAATAGGAATGAAATAAACTATTTCTATTGTTTCGCACCCTAAAACAGTGAGGAAATAAGAAGAAAGAAAAAATAGGTTTTGGCCAAAATATTTACTGGTGATTGTTAGATTTTGATAAACACTCTTGCTCATAATACGCCTATGCTTATATTAACTTACATCTTAGCACTGTATGGTATCATATTTTTAATAATTTTTATCAATTTTTCATCCGCAACAACAGTTGCCTGCTCATTTTTTCTATCAAATATATTTTATATATATGCATCATACATCGATGTTTCACATTTCGTTTTGTAGTATATACATTGATTACATAGATTACTCCTTATGTCACAACCCACGATCATATATATAAAAATAAGAAAAGCAATAAATTACATCTTTAATTCAACGGAATATCGATTCATATCCATTAAACCATTTATTAGCACTCAGTATGGCATGGCCATCTTAATTTATCATTAAATTTCTATTGTTTATTGTGTATCGTCCTGGAAACTCTAATAGCAACTGCACAAAAAAAGACATACCATGCGTTAATTACGCCTGTCAAAAAAGAGATCTTTCATATTCTTTTCTTTAATGTGATTATAGCAATGAAGCGTTTAACCAAATGACTTCATTGTATTGTCGAGGGAGCGGTTAAAACGCTTAAGAGATTTGCGGTTTGAGAATTTATTGTATTCAACTAGAAATTAGAAATGTCAAACGCGCACAGCTAGACACATGGAGAAACGAAAATAATTTCTCATTGTGTTCTTCAGTTTTCGTGGTTTTTCGAAAAGAACTTAATGAAGACGACGGGATATCTTATTCATATGATTTCTTTCGTCTGACTTAACGCATATACGTGTGTGTGACTCACATGGAATTGTGAATTACTTTAATATCGCTTGTGGGTGCGTGAATTATGTTTCTAGGTCAATAGACTATATAGATTTTGACATAAACGTCCACCGTTTTTTTTGACAAATGGACAAATTGACAGTAGGGCTGATGGCTGACATGTGATTTTGTGCGTGGTTACACTGCTTTAAAGCTGCTTTGATTGCTTATAAATGAAACCTATCAAATGAACAATAGGGTAATAAAGGATGTCAAACATGTTTGTCATACACCCTATCCTGTCATGTCGTCTTGTCTACGTCAACTATTTCAAGTTGGGCGTTTCAAATTATACGTCAACAAATGTCGGGGGAAGAGTATATTCTAAACAGTCACCGATAATTTTAGTTCCGCTAACACGTTGCTCACCAAGCGAATTCACCAAGCAAAATTTGCTACATGTGCCTAAGATATTAGTGGTTACAGTAACATAAATGGCTTTTTAGTCTGACTCATCAAGCGTGTCGTGTTTTTACGAGAGCTATGTGAAGAAAATACTTGTTCGAATTAGTTGCCAATGACGTTCGTTTATACACGCCCGCCCATGTCGGGTAGGTTACACCGATACATATACCGGGGCAAATACAAATAGCGTTGCCGTTGATGTGATTCTATCGACATGGACTAATAAACTAAGCGAAAAGAAAACTCGCAAATAAAGTGAAAATAATGATGATGGCAACTGTAAATCTAAATATTATCTTTTTTGATGCGTGTCTTTGCTTAAGTTAGACAATATACTATAGAAAAGAGGAGAAGTATGTAATCCTATTTCTGAAAATTTGTGGTCTTGAAAGAATCTTGTCGGTGACATATTGGGTCTTATCTTAAGCTAGTCACGGCTTTACTCATATTTCGATTATTACGATTATGATAGCTGAAGATAAATGCTTTTCATAATGCACTCTTGAGTAGACTTAGCCTCTGACTTCCTAAATTACTTGAGACATTAATCGAGGGGTGTCCTTTATGGAATCCTAAGAAAATAAAAAGAATTTTTACCAAGAAAAAGTCTTAAAATATGTGATTATGCATCAATTTTGATTCAATTCTCTTCAATGCAATTAATTTATTTAATTCACTTCAATTCAATTTTCAGTTGGAAGAAAATATGTCCGATGAACATTCGTCGAAGTGCTGTCGGAGCATCGGTTCTAGGGAACAAGATATTTGTGGTGGGAGGGTACGATGGAAATTCATCCCTTAACAGCGTCGAGTGTTATGACCCAGAAATGAACCAATGGAAATTCGTGGCTTCAATGTCGACATTACGCAGTGCTGCTGGTGTTACGATGATGAATGGTACGTATCTGAAAGGTGCACGGGGGCCGCGCATGACCTACACTAATTTATATGACGGTTTTTGATGCATTTAAGGCTTGACTAGGGGTCACAAAACATATCGTAACTTCGTGACAAATGAAATTACAATACATACCTAAGATAGCTCATTCTAATGTCATTCATATTTTAAATGTTTGTTCAGAAATAAAGAAGTTTTTTTTTCTTCAATTTTCAAGTGCAATTCTTCTTCATTGAGTTAAAAAATTACGTAATACCAAAGGGCTCCCTAATACTTACGCCGTTTAAAAATATGAGTAAAAACTAGCAAAAACGAAGTTATGGCTATTATAAAAATCTAGGTCTATTATTTTGAGACTGACTGTAATTGCTATGTATCTTTTCATCTTAGGGAAATTATATTGCGCTGGTGGACATGACGGTCTGACGATATTCTCATCCGTCGAATCATACGACACCACGTTACGTCAATGGAGAGCTGTCGCGCCAATGTCGGTGCGTCGATGTCGCCTCGGTCTCACCGTTTTAAACAACCGAATTTACGCGTGTGGTGGTTACGACGGGTCGTCGTTTCTCAGTTCCGTCGAATACTATGACGCAAGCACGGACCACTGGAATTACATCGCCTCGATGACGCAACGTCGCAGTCGTGTGTCGGCAGTTACACTTGGCGGGAAAATATATGCTGTTGGAGGTTATAACGGCGCCGCTAATTTGAGTACGATTGAGACGTACGACCCGTGGGCGAACGAATGGGTTCTCTCTACTGAAATGGGGATGCATGATGGCGGAGTTGGTGTGGGCGTCCTACCTAGAATTCATTAGTCAAGTAATTTTTTTGTATTTTTGGAGTGGTGTTACTTAAGGTAGAGAGTAGTTGATTTTTTCCTTAATTTTCTTTCATATATTCTCGTTCATTTTTTTTTTAAGCTAAGAATAACATTTAAATGAAAAGATTTCACTAACAGAGAGTAAAGCATAAGTAACCATTTTATGACCGATGCACGATGCATGTTAACCAATATCTTTTTTCGTTGTTTACTTCGTGTGTTAACTTTATTCTGGAGGGAAATTCAGGAGGGAAACGTCCACTCCTTCTACCTCGCTTGCAGTTTCAAGGTGATTTTGAGATTTTGATGACACCACTTCTAGGGGTTGAATGACAGGAGGGAAAAACAAGTTATCACCGCTATGACCGCGGTTCGAGTCCTCGTCGAGGCATATGATTTATAAATGATTAAAATTAAGTAGGATTA